>CAEFZY010006506.1:0-107311 GCA_903066815.1 Brachyrhaphis roseni
GGAGCTGCAGGACTTCAAACCTTTATTATTCTAATGCCTCCTGTGGCTCTAAATTTAAGAGTAGACTTTAAGATCCTGGAAAAAAAAAAAATCTGTTTTGTATGTTTTTGATGGCTTGAGTACCTTTAATTTAAAATTCATAACATTCACGGGAAATTATTAAAATGTTTTTTTTACATAAAGATCTCTGGATATTTATTTTTTTTAAACGAATCCCCTTTTTTAAATAAAGCTTCCTGTGGACAGATCTGTACACAGCCTGTCCTAAAAAAAACAACAACAAATAAATAAAATCAAGTTTTCAAAATTGCATCAGTTTTTAATAAAAAAAAAAGTTTTGTCAGACTCTGATCAGCAACCCAAGAGCGACAGCACATCAACTTTCAAAAGCTCAACAGTTTACGCTGCTTTAGATCTGACATCCTTCGAAGTCTCTCTCTCTCTCACAGCCACTCTTTTCCCCGCCATGCTGCTTCTCTCTCCGTGCTTCACAAAAGGCCCACAGATAACCTGAGGGGATTCTGCTTTTCTTCCTTTGCGCCGTTCTCACTTTTTTCCCTTCCCTTTCTCTCTGAGCTCTCACTCCCCTCATGCATGCCGACTGCGATAGCTCTCTGCACCGTTTGATCTGCCAGTCTGAAATGATGGAGGGCACAACACAGTGCTGCTCATCTCTGGAGAGAGTGTGGCTTTCACTGAGACGGGGACGTATAGCACAAGACGACATACTCTTCCGCTTAAACACAGTGTCTTGCTAAAGCAGCCAATGCAACAGTACTCTAGGGGATTATGTGTATAATTTTAGGCTAGATAGCAGTGTGAAAAAACAAGATCCTGTATGAAAAGTACAAATATATTTTTTTAAAGATATAAACCTTATGTTAACATTGTCAAAGGAAAGTAAATTCACTGTTTTTTAAGGTTCTTATCTTAAATAAGATAAAATGAAGAAGTCATTGTATCTTCTCACAATGATTTCTATTTTGCTCTAATAAATAATGACATGGCTCCTTAACACACTTGTTGTTTTGTAGTTTTAAAACAGCTTTATAGTACCGAGGTCAGAGAATGATCACAAATTAATCTTCATTTAAAAAATAATATACAATTAAAAAAGGTTCAAGAAGTATTCCTTTGTTAAATTTATATAATATATATTCACAAAAACAAGGTGAACCGGAAAAAAAAGCATAGTCCATGTTAAGCCTGGACTTAACATGGACTGGAGTAAAAACATCATGGCTTCATTATGCTATCACAATTAACTTTTTAGCTTATTTAAAAAAATCCATTAGCATTTATTGAAGCCATTTATTCTTAAGGTTTCAGCACTGTCTGGACAATTATGTAATTTTCTGCAGTGTTTTCCATATCTTGATAACCATGGAGAAGGAAAATGGTTTTGGAAACTACCTGTAGGCTAAGACTTCATTCCATATCCCATCCTAAATGTTGTCCTTCCTTTTTTCTTTTTCCATCCTTCCTTGTGTCTTTGGTTTCCTACACTATAACTATGGGTTTAATTTTTTTTTTTTCTCCAAGAGTAAAACTTTTTCCAAACAGCCAGCTTTATCTTGAGGGAAAAATGGAGCATCCTTCTTTCAGTCAGTCATTCTCTGGTCTCTTTAAAAGGACTTGAAAGAAATCTGACTTAAAAATGGGTAAAATAAAATATATATATATATTTTAAACTTCACTATACCTTTTCGTATAACTTTCAATAAAGCAGCAAAAGCCTATCAGGTAGCTTAATAAAAAAATAAAATAAAAAAAGCACTTGCCATTATAAAGACGGCTGCAGACGTCACAGTTTTGTGTTTTTTACTCAAAGCAAATGTCACAACACGGCACTTTTAATACGGGAAGGACATTAGCAAACACAGTAATAATCCTCTGGCTGGTTCTTAATCATATCTTCCATTAGGCTGCTTCTGATTGTCAGATTTTTTAGGATGTAAACAGCGTGCTGGAGCAGAAAGTGGCACCTACTGAGAGAAAGATGGTGATTACAGTAATCAAGACTTTTTCAGCGAGGAAAGCAGAAGACAGAAATTAGGAAACAAGATGAACTGTCACACTCCAACTCAGACAAGTGAGGAGAAGATATTATAATATTTGATAATGTATGAGCTCATGGTTGGCATATGCATATTTTATAGACTTTCAAGATGCCATGTGGGAGGACACACTCTTGTGTGCATAATATGCACTGAGCTGAGGACCATGATTTTTTTTATCTCTGCTTAGAGGCGCAGTATTATATAAAATAATATTGTTGAGCTTTACATCGTTATAATCAAAAACATACCTGGAGTGTCTGTTTGATTCTTTCTTGCATGTTTGAGAAATCCTGCAATAATATCCCGTTGTAGACCTAGCTCCGCCTTCGAGGACACAGTTCCTCCTCCCAGCTGCAGCTTCCGAGCTTCCACCTCACAGAGCACTCCTTCCCCCACTCAGCTCCTTCAGACTAGCCAGCAGCAATTAGCAAACACCTGGTGGAACTGCACATCTTTGAACTCACTGTACAAGCTACTCCTTTAGCAATGGCATAAAACATTGCCAAAGGGTTAATAGAGGAACCGTATTCTGAGGACATGCTGAAGAAGAACTTTCTGAAAGAGCAGGAGTTTTTAAAGAAACAGAGACCCAATTTCAAGGTGTTAAATTATGAAGTCAAATTTTTTTAAGCCATATTTAATATATACAGAATTTTTATAACTGAAGGTAATGCAGTTACTTGAGTGTGATAGAAAATGGCGCTATGTTCCTAGAAAATACTTACTGCCCCTTTAAGTATCTAGGAGTGTCTAGGAAAAAAAAAGTTTTCAATCTGATCTAAAAAAAAAAATCTCCTTAGGCTTGGTTTTGTAAGCAAGTGTTGAACGCCCCCACTTACAGCCTGTTTCCTCCACTCTTTGACTTTGTGGATCCTGTTCGGACTGGGCCTGATGGGATCTTCCTCATCCCCTCCATCACCATGCACCCCCCCGCCCCCGGCAGTTGTGGGTCGGTACCAGGCTTGGTAATTGATCCCTCTGGGCCCTGCAGATGGATCCAGCTGAGGGTTGAACAGGCTCACCACTAAGCAGACAGCTGCTCAGGCGGGCCCCTGTATGGGCTGATAGAAAGGGAGAAAGACAAAGAAACACTGTTGCCGCTAACGGTTAGCCCCGTCTGCCGGCATCTTGTTCTGCAGTGAGCAAACTCAGCACTTTGCTTTGTCTTGAAGTGAACAAGTTCCCTCCATTTTTGGGGAGGTGTTAACAGGGACTGAAGCAAGAGGAAGAGACATGGTAAAGTCCGTCTTTTAAAGTTCTTATCAGCAAACTAAGAGCCTGGGGGAATAATCTGCTAAGTAAGCTTAAATTTAAGCTTCTTCTGTGCAGCGAGTGGAAAAGTCCACTTTTGTGTTTCAGCCAAGTGTCCACATTGCTTTGCTCTACCGGTTTAACAACATCAGGATAGATGAAAAGAAAGTGACTTTACAAGCATCGATTGATGTGGAGTTCATGTTGAGAAAAGAACTTTTGAGAGTTGAAACATAATTCAACATGTCAGAATGTCGGCACTGCAGTTTTTGCCAGAAGCTCTTAAAATGTTACTATTTATCTAAATGTTGTATTTAACCTCTATTTAAAAGCCTCTATGTTTCTACTGAGATTGAAAATGAATAATAGCTCAAGAAAGGCAAGCAGTGTTTCTTTGGCTTGCACCAGTCATACACAGCTTAATTCAAGTAGAGGTAATAAAAATCCTATTAACAACAAAAGATAAATGAAAAGAGCAATAAATTAATACATTTACGCATTATGTTGTTTTAAAATACTGCTTTAAAAACAACCAAAAGCTTTTTTTCTTGATTTAAGTGAGTTGTCAGTTTCAGAACATCTCAGGTTTCCAGGGAGTCGGCTCCATTTTTGCGAGAGCGGCACCTGATTGATTTTCCATTGATCTGTAATGATATAAATACAATAATAAAACAATTCACCAGTTTTTTATGTGCTCTGCTCTGACAGGAAATCCTATTGTGATCATGAGTTTTAAGGCAAGGTTGTTATAGTTGAATTCTGTGTTCATATCCACACCAAGTAAATAATTTTAACAAAGAAAAAAATTACTTTTTTTTACCAATTTCATGTCAGTCCATCTCTATGCGCTATTGACTCTTGCTGGTGTCGTTTATTGGAGTAGTTTGAAGTGTGAGGAAAAAAATCCTTGACTTTCTATCCTTTCTAGTCCCAAATTCTGGAGGTAATCTCTGATAAACTAGAACAACATAGAACATACTTTTCCTAATTCTAATCTGTCTACAGTAACTCCATAGCTATTTCAAGAATAACAACAGTTTCCTTTTGAATGCTGCATATCAACATTTTAACAATGTCAGAGCTGCACTGTTTGACTCAACTAGCGTTCTTACACCAACACAAGCCCAGAACAACCCGTAAATTAAAAGCACCAGTTTCCCTTCTAAATAAATTGGTAGTGGTGGTGTTGATGGGGGATGAGACTGTCTAAATTTGAGAATAAATAACCATCGCCCCCTTCCCCTCTTCCTTCAGGCTCTATGACGCGACAAGAGTTCCCCTCGACATTCTTGCACTATGGAGAGCATTGATGACCCCTTGACAGACAGCCAAAACCCACCAACCAACACCACCACCCACCAACACAACAGCAACTCCACCCTAACCCTGGTCGCAGAGCACCAAGGGCTTCTTTGACGCTGCAAGGTACAATAAAAACCCTTATGTTTTTTATTTTAAAGAAAGCTCATTTAAATCAGTGATCAGGCAGAATTAGTTCATTGCAATTATTAAAAATTGTAAAGTGAAAGTAAAATGATACATTGGTTGTACATTCCTGCATATAAACTTCTGGTGTTGAAGTCATTTTAATTTTGAGCCAGATTAAGATTTTGAATGTTGTCAAGGGCCAATTGGGGCAGAATGTATTGGTAAAACCCATTAACAACCTGGTAAAATATTACTAAATAAATATCTGCATTCCATAAGTTCTTCTTAAAAATGAATAATACTGAATATCTTTTCACATCGATCAGTCCCTCCAGGATTTTGTAATTTTTATTTTTCCCTTTTACAATCAAATTCACAGAAGTTGTTGAGCTAATTTAAAAATATTTGCAAGGATAAGCATTGCTTATTTTATTTTATATTTTTTTTACAACAGTGACAGCATAAACTGAATAAGCTAGGTTTATAGTTGACCTGGATGCGACACAAATTGTGCCGTCCTTGCACCTGCCTGTTAGCCTCACGCCATTATTTCTAAATTATGATGCCTGCTCATGTACTTCTGAATTTTTGCAACTTTTAACACAAAAACATGGTGGATTGCTGCTGGACTGCACCAGCACCCTTAGGGCATAGCAGGTTTTCCAGGGAAAACCCTGAACATGACCTCAAATAAGCCTGAGGAAGCAGTGTAGTAGAGGTAAGAAATACTGCCACCTACAGGAGGGGAAACAAACTAGCATGCAACTGAAAATTATCGCACATAAGCTAGGTTTAAAGCATGTATATTTTTTCCACTCTATAGCCATGATAGAGATCAGGGTGTGAAGACATTTACGAGGCACTTTATTCATAGGGATGTGTTTATAGCCTTATCCTAAAAGCTTAGAAAGAAGTACAACATCAAGCATACAAACAGTGTTTGCTTGATTGGTTTTTTTTGGCTTCCTCATTTTCTCTTGTGTATGTTTAGCCACTGAAAATCTATGTGTGCAGCAAATCTAATAACACTATTCCCCCAACTTTTATAG
Organism: Brachyrhaphis roseni; assembly: GCA_903066815.1. Classification (NCBI taxonomy): domain Eukaryota; kingdom Metazoa; phylum Chordata; class Actinopteri; order Cyprinodontiformes; family Poeciliidae; genus Brachyrhaphis; species Brachyrhaphis roseni. The sequence continues at coordinate 5,789 of CAEFZY010006506.1, forward strand.
GCACACCTTATATTTTCCCTTACAATTGCCTTGCTGTGACAGGTTGCATCAGGCTGACAAACAACGCAGGGCGCCAGACAGACCGGGATATTAATACATGCGACTGGGAAATAGAGAATAGCCGTGCTGTAAATTTAACATGCGGCACAATAAAAGGGTTGAGGCCGAAGTCGTAAAGATGGCCGCTCTCACTGAGAAAGCCAGCCTCGTCTGTTGAGTCAATACTGTCGCCATTTATGGCCAGTGTTATGATTCGCTTTTAAAGCAAAGATTTGATCCTGCTGCTTTTCAGTCCAGACGAGTGTGTCCACAGCAGATGCCAGACTATATTTAGACACAGAGCTCGATTCCTGTTGTCGACTCTTACAGCTGTTGTGCACAGCTCTGTTTACTCAGACTGGATAGAAGCATTTGGTCCTTTAATTGAGTATCAGGAAAGATCGTCGCTCTCTGTTTACACTACCATGCAAAAGTATTCCTACCTGTTAAAATTTTCTGCATTTTAACTTCATACTTTATGTATTTTATTGGGATTTTGTGTGAGGAAAATAATTTGGTTTTTGACCATTTTTATAAATGAAATGTTAAAGTGTGCACCCTGCACTGAACCCCTTTCAGTCTGAGACCCCTTAATAAAATCCAGGTTGAGTTGATGTTCACTCTACTAAGTTGTTAGTGACATACCCTAATTAGATTTTTGCCTTGCAGTAGTAATTGAAGTCAAAGACAGTTCTGCAATGTATTAACTCGGAATGGCTTAAAAAAAAACTAATAAAAAAACTAATCCATCATTTTACTTCCTTTTTTCATTTTCTGTTGGTCCTCCTGAGTTGGTCTTATATCTAAAATCCCAAAAACATTTGTTATTGTAACAAGTCAAAATGTGAAACAGATTGCAAGATGTAAATTATTATTTTTTGACATACAAATGTTCAAGCTGGAACCTTTGTATTTTCATATTTCTGGTACATCCATAAACCACTTCTTAGCCCACTGACATTAAATTTTGCTTCAAAACACAATCTAACAGGATGGTGGAAAAGACGTTTGTTGTGTGCAATTACAGAAATTTAGACTCACTGGAGGTATTCAAGCTTAAAATACAACTTTGTTCTGTTGATTTGTTGACTGAAACTCCGATTAGGATAATCTGATGCCTACATTAGCAACAGCTAATCCTAGAAGGACCTTTGACAGTTACTTTTAATGAAAATTTAAGATGAACAGTAAATACAATAAAATAACCATGTTACAAAACAATGTTATTTAAAACTGAAATATCCCCCATTTGCTAATGTCAGCATCTACAGTTCACATTTCTCAAGAAGTATCTTTTTTAAAGATAAGTAATTAGAGGTTGGTTAAAATTGAAAGCTGAATAGATGCAATAGCACTTTGCACCAATTTGATCGCTGAATAATCTAAATAACAGATTAAAAACTATAAATATCTTTGAGTTCCCGTGTAGATTTATTATATAATTTAGCACCAGAAAGCGTATGTCATTTAACAAATATATGTTTTTTGATTAAAATGCAGTTAATTACTGACCTTTCAAATTACTAAATCTTTTAAAAATATGTTTGACATTTTTTGTGCCATTCTGTTGCGACTGTCACATGCCACCAGGAGTAAATCTGCTCCAATGCTTCCCTCCTGAGAATCGAGTCCTGATCCTATTGTCGAATGCACATAGTGAAATGTGTTTACTTTGATGTTCTGAGGAAATGCGCTATGAAAGGCCTGATAATGACATAACACCCCGATAGCTTTGAACTCCCCCATCCTAATGTGAGACAGGGACTGGCGTCTGGAGGCTCGTGCATACATGTTCATGGATTTTGATCTCGGCATATGCTTCAGGCATTATCCCAACATCACAGCATGTAATGAGCAATTTCCCGTCCCTTATTAACCTGTGGATCGTTCCTAACCTACTTGTTCTCTTATGAATATTCATCTGGAAAACTATTGTGTGAGCAAGACGGAGAATTTGCTTCAGTGCAAAAAGACTTGGGACATAAAACAAGGAGCGGTTCGCACCAAGCAATACAAGGTGGTGCAAAAAGCAAGGTCAGATTTGTCCAACTGTAAAGATTGTACAAAATCATTTCGTCATTCGGCTGTTGCATTATTCACGTCGAACAAGAATGAATACTTTGGAGAGCCGATGTCGATTTGTTGTCTTTGAAGTGTGTCCATTCACACGTTCACCATGGGTCTCGGCACAGTGACATTTTGAAAGGGAGTCAGGAAGAGTTCACACAGAAATTGTCAACCCAGAACTGCCATATTTGCACATTTTCACTCCTAGAACTCCTGTCAACATCTTTGTTGTGGGAGTCCATTTTTCATCCGCTTGCAAACATATTCACTCAGAACAACTGCGGATGCAATGCTTTAAGGTATGCACATTTCCATGTATCAATCAAAGGCCCAGGGAAAAGAATCTCTAAGTAACATAGTTGAAATTGAATGTCTTCCTCATCATCGAACTAATCCTCCCAGGCTAGTATTGATACGAATCAAGTAAATTGTTTGGCCGCTCTGTAACAAGAACAACAGAAAATTGCATGTTAACACAGATGAATTTTGTTTGTCATATTCCCTAAAGAATCCTCCAGCAGTTATGAATCTGAATTAACAGTTTCATTTACTGTCTCATGGATGTATCAAGTTGCTTTGGCCCAGGTTGTTTCTGTTTGAGTCGGGTCAATTTGACTTACACACCTAGATATTGCCATTTTGTCAATTCTGATCGGATTGAAAAAAATCCGTGGACTCTTAGGTCTTGTAGATGTAGATAAATAATTATTTGATGTAGGTAATATTTTTTTTTTCTCTTACAAATTCAAGGACATACCCTTAGGGCCATTTGGTCTGCTGATCTTTGAGGGTTAGGGTTCTTCTAATCATAATTTTTTTTTTTTTATAATTGACATCTGATGAACCTCCAGTAAGTCTTACTTCAGGCATCTTTTTTGCAATTATAAAATTTAATTTAACTTTGAATTTTGTATGAACTTCGCACTTGCTTTTAATAGAGCGCTTACATTTTCCTAAAATGAGATTTGGGTATGGTAATAACAGTAAACTATTTAATACAGTGTGTATGTGAACAAAAAAAACAAGAAATCATAGAAAACTTACTATGCAGCTAGTCTTGCATTTCTTCTCTCTAACATCTGCAGTTATTCTGCCTTTTTTTTTTTTCTTCATTTGTGTAATTTAAATGTCATTATTCCCACTAGGAGGCTCTGAAAAACAAACACTGTGGCATCAAATACTTGCCTGGCCAAGCAGTTTGCTGTCATGACTTTGCTTTTACCTTTAATGATTTGGCTCATTTGATGTCCAGGTCCAACAAAACCATGACATTATCTCCAATAAACCGAGAGTCAGCGGGATGTTTAATATTCCCAAAGCATAAGACATTGTCATCTGTGATACATGATTGTACTCTATTCAACACCTGCCTCTTTCATGGCAAATTGCACCCTGTGAAATCGTCAAGAGTTTATTATTATGAATTAGGCTTCAGTGGCTCTGCAGCGCTCCTGGAAGGCATCGGTACCTCTATCAAGTTAACTGTGTGACTGGCAGTGGCCAGATGGTGAGGAGGCTGCTGGAAGAAGCTCTCTGTTGTAGATTATGTTTTTCGCACGGTCTCTGCACTGTTACTAACTGCTTTTATTAGCCTACACTCACTAAATATGTCTAAATATTTGATTTGCAAAACACTCTTACAGTGCAGTCAGAGGGTTGTAATTAACATCCTCATTTGCACAGGAACAATGGCTAAATGTGATTTTCATGACAAGGGACCGCACGGAACAAAAGACACCTTTTTGTTTTCTAGATAAGTGTTGGAGAAAAAAAAAAAAGCAATATGGCATTTATATAAATGATGAAAGACTTCAGCAAGCTGTTTGCAAGTTTAAAACTATCTTGCTTTTTCTTTTCATTCAGCCGACTGCAGTCCTTTGAGACATAAAGGGGAAATTACCTTTGCAGCAGCCCCTATTTTGTATTTTACATTTTATTTTGCCACATTTTTTTCACAAGTAAATGTAAAATGCAGTTGATTTTGAAAATGCTATATTGTTTTAATAGTTTTTGCTTTAAATTTTCCTCAGAAGAACATTTCTTAAAACTAGCCTAAATTGATAGGTAAGAGTAGAGGTTTCTCTCTTCTCGTGGATAATCGAGATTAACTTGACAAAACCATCGGGAAATGTTTCAAATAATTCCAGTATCTTCATACCCATGCATTGTACGGAAGCTATGTTTTCCGCATACACATTTTGCCAATGGCTAAATCGAGATGAGTTAGTTTCCCGATGGTTTTGTTACTATGACAAGCTAATCTCGAGGAAACGTTTGGATTTTTGAAATTAACTCATTATCTTGACAAAACCATTGGGAAATGAACTCGTTATCTCGAGAAATTAGCCTACCTTGAGAAACCCATCGAGAAAAAGCCGAGGCGGAGAACGTCCGCTCTCTGCTTCCATAGCATTGTCATTTCATTCCAAACATTCCATACGTGTAAACAAACCATCTGAAACCAATTTTCCCATTTTTTCCCCACTTGATGGGTAACATAGAGCATAATTTTGATTCTCTAGTTTTTGCCATTTAAGAATTTAAAATCTTTGTAGTCTAAATATAAAGGTTTAGATGGGTAGAAAGAGCAAAATGTGTTTCTTTGTAGGCGTGTATAAAAGTTTCACAACGTCTCCAGTAGGCCGGTATGATGTAAGTTGGATGGCAATTGACACAATAAGCTCAGAACATCCTGTGTTGCCATTTTGTCTCATCCCACAAAAAGTAACCATGCCTCACCACTTTGCCAGAACTTGTTCATACCACTCTAAATACCTGTAATGTGAAAAATTTCTAATGATACAAATTTTGATTTATTGTGTTTATAAATTTCTGATATTTTAAAAACTTACAAATATGCAGTCTACTATTGTCAAAAAGAAATTGAATTGTTTACTCACTGTGTCATGGGCCATTTTTTCAGCAATTTGTACTCAAGAGTGTAGAACGGAGAACTGTAAGTCCTAAACGGATATCCATTAGGCCTTTTGGAAATCCTATGTTGACTCCAACACCATCTGTTTCCACACAACGCTAACAGATCAGATGATAGATCATGAGTCAGACTGGCAATGGGTTTGCTGGAAGAAAATACAAATGGCAGCATTTTGTTTTGTAAACAGAATAATTAATAGGCTTTGGATAACAACCCATAGCTTAACCTACCACACAGACAATGCAGCTCTGTCTGAAGGTTAAAATAATAAGCAGCACATTCAGTGATGTTAAAACAGACTTCAATTGGATTGTTTTTTTGTTTTATTTTATTTTGACTACCACAAAAATTGCATAATTATGGGGAAATGAAAGTTGATTTTTGGTTGTTTTTAAGAATAAAAATCAAGAGTCAAAGATGTCATTATACTTCCAGTTGTTTTTTGAGGGAAAACAACTGGATTTTTGATTGAAAAAAAAATCTTTTTTTAATCTTCGCAAAATATCTCAAACTCAGGTTTGCGTCTGCAAATTGCAATTTTCTTGCCACAAACAAATTTTTATTAGTTCAGGAATTTGACAAGCGTTTAACATGTTTATGCCTTGATCAAATCTATTGGAAACTGTCATAAGTCTTTTGCAGCCTTCATCGAAGCACTTTGAACTACCTTTTGCTTAAAGAATTGCTATACAAACAAAACTTATTACAGTTGAAAACAGATATTTACATACACTGAATAAAAAAACACAAACATGTTTTTTTTCTTCACTTTCTGAACTTGAATCGCACAAAATTCATCCAAGTTATAAAATGCAGTTATCCAAACATATGTAGACTTTTGTTCTTGCAAAGTTTTCCAGCACATAGCAAATAGAAATATGTTTTGTAATTTTAACTAAACTAAATCAAGAAAAGTTTGATCTGATTTAAGGGGTTTGATTTGATGTGAGGTGTTTCCGTCAGTGAGGGAAAAAAAATCTTTGTCTGGTTTCAACTGTATTTTCACTCCCAAAAACGAGCATCCCAGCATCATGTGTCACCGTGGAGATGGTGCAGTCAGGGAGAGGAGTACTGTTAGTTTTCTGCCAAAGGGCAGGTTGGTTCCGTCTGGTCCGAGCGCCTCGTTCTGCAGGTTTTCCTGACATGTCTTGTGGCAAAGTGGCTTCATAAGGCTTTCTTTCAGCTACTGCATTACAAAAGTCAGATTTAATAGTAGTTGTCCTTTCAACGAATTCTCCCTGTAAACCTTTGCAGCTTCTCAAAAGTTACTGCACCGCTGTCTGTGCTGAAGAAAATCAAAGTTTGACCATCATAGGCCACAATGGTAACTGTGTTTTCAGGATGATGTGAGGTTTTTGTTACAAACCTCTGACTTTTGAAGTTTAAAGTGTTGAAAAGGTATGAATTTCTTTGCTGGGCACTATTGAGGCTTACTTGCTTTGTTTTGCTTCTACATTTCTTGTTTCCTATTACAAACTGACATATTTTAAACTATAAAGTGAGAAGAAACACCTACTGCCATATAAAACGAGAAACGTTTCATGTTTAACAATGCAAACAGAACGATAGCAGCGCATCCCTGTAGAGTTGTTAATACAAACACGCAGTAAAAATGAAAATGCAAAAAAGTTGCCACATAAATGCTTAGAGATATTTCTTTTGTGAGGTGAAAAAGCTAATTTATTTTTCTCTTGTGTGTTTTCAGGTGTCATAATGCAACCAGAGGTGCCAAACACGGGAGTGACCGACGGAGGGAGTTTGTGCTCCTGAGGGGTTTCGAACAAACTCACTATTAACACACTTCCCACCTCCTGTGACTCGCACCTGCGGGTCTCTCTCCGACCGCTCCCTCACGCCGTCTGTCACCGGGTCAGCGCCTTCCTCCTCGTCAATGCATCTGCCTGTTCGATGAAAAACTTTTATTACACCGCAGAGGACCGGACACCTTAAAATGCTTTTCGGTTTTTTTTGTTTTTTTTTTTGTCATTGGAAGTCCAATTTTTAAGGAGCTGCTCGCTGCATTTTCAAAACAAAAGAAAAACAAAAAAAAAAGGGATTCCCCCACCACCAAACACCATCGCCACCTCTCCAAGTCTTTCTGTAGTGCGGGAGTTTCCGGAGCACAGCTGGGATCATTACAGACCGAACCCTGTTGCTTCAGACCACTTGACGAGGCCGTAAAAAACAAACTGTGCGCTCTCTGCTGTGAATAGGCCTTCTGCTGGAGTCAAACTCCTTTATTTTTATAGACCAAAGAGCAAAACGACAACAAATATGATCATTAGAACAAGAGGTGGCAAAAGAAACGTAATCCTCTTCGGGGGGAGGGGTTCCTACAAAATCTCTCTACGCGAACAATCGAATCAATGGAGTCCTTTTAAAACCTTCTGACTTTTTCTTTTTTCTTCAGACTGAAGCCCACAACTTGTATTTTGGAACTGGAACTATAGGTACTGCATACGTATAACTATGTATCAACAACAACAAAAAAACAAAAACAAAACAAAAAAAAAAAACAAAAATCTGATTTGTGATTTTTCAGTAGCTATGGTTTTCGGACAGAATCACGTCGAAGGAAATGCTACATGTCTACGGGAGGGTACGGACGGATGCTGTCTAGTCGGAACGGGAAGAGCAAAGAATTGCCATTAAATGTATTTTGAAAGGCCCTTAAAAAGTTATATATTTAACAATTTTATATGTTGTACCTTTGTAGAGAAGCTTATTGGACTTAAATGTGGTCACAATGGCAGTTTAGTAGAACGTGAACAAACGCTGTTCTCATTACTGCTGGCTCGTAGTCTATGGTTTTCTGTTCACACCTCGGTAGCTGCTTTCTTTTCATGGTCATCTACAAGTCACAGTCTTATTAGAACCATTAACGACAAGACAAAAAAAAAAACAGGAGAGCGACACAATTTCTTGAGGACTGATGTGCAGCCAACAGAACATTGTAAATCTATGGTAGTGAGTGGACACCATTGAAATCTGCTAATTTGCTATGATATTGTATTGTACACGATGTGGAATACTGATTCATTTCCCCCTCAACGGGTTTTGATCTCTTAATTTATTTTGGTGCTTGTGTTCGTTCGCACAAATCCAGCCTCTCTCCGTTGGCAATCCGGACAATGAAGGAAGCAGAGAGGAACGGTACCGAAAGAAAGCACTGCAAACATAGTCATATAAATACATTTTTTATCATGAAATATTTTAAGAATAAATTAAATACATGGAAAAAAGTGCAGGTGGTTTCGGTGGTGGGAGGTCTGGTTTCCGTTCATGAATGTGTGTTTCTTTATTTTGCAGGTTTTCAGGTATTTTTACAAACAGATTATTTTTCAGAATGAAGACCTGGGCAGTTCAACTTTTTTCCAGATCTCGTAAGACAACTGAACATGTCAGCATTTTCTAATAATTAATATCCATGACTTTTTTATGACATTTTACAGGCATAAAAAGCACAGTGGCTTGCACTGCACCATGAAAGGAAATGACACGAAAACCTCTGAAGAAGACACTGAATGCAACTTCTTCCTCCATGAAATGTAAACAACGATGGAGCGGCATCAAATTTTTGTTTCTCTTTTGTCTTTGGTAAAACACCTCAACCCATTTGTACAGCTAACGTTAGAGTCATGCAATTGTTTTGGTTGTATTTACCCAGAATGCCCTGTGATATAGTCCACCTCCCAATATTGGAGCCATCTCCAGTCAGAAGAGTCAAAGTTCACTTCAACCAAATGGTTTTTAGGTGGATCAGAGTTCAATCTCACATTCGCACCTCCTCAATCAAATCGGTTGTTCTGGAGTACCTTTTATGGAAAACAAAGTATACATTTTACTGCAGCAGTATCGCAGTTCATGGCTTTATCAAGGAGAGAAACTGAGTTGAGACCTGGACCAGAATTACTTTCCATACAAAACGGTAAACATGATCAATGAATCCATGCAGAAAAAAAAAATCTAACAAGGTAATCTTTAGATAATTTGTAGATTCATTAGATATATTTTTTATATTTGATACGAAAACATAAAATGAGTTGATAGAATAAGTCTTTAAAGGAAGTAAACCTAGAGGGCTGCAGCAAATGTTTTGATGTTTGGAGGTTGTAAAGATTAGAAACACAACAGCAACATTATGTTGTCTGACTCATTTATCTGATTCAGTTTTACCCCGTTACCAGAGATCTGATTGAAATATTCTCTAGAAGACAATATAAACTTTGCAGTCGTGGAAGTTACTCCTTAGATATAGTCTCTTCATTTCTCAACTGACTGCTTGGTGCTGTAGGAATATTTGTAATAAATGAGACTGAACTCTAATTATCTGCACGATATGTTTGAGGATTATCTGACAATGTTCACTGTTACGCCGTTTCATCTTCTAATCTGATAAGGACAGATCATCGTGGGGTTCCTTCATTATCTGCATCCATGTTTTTAAGAGACCTGCAGAGTGTGAATATCAGGGTAGATTTCAAAGATTGGGGCTCTTTTTCACTTCTCTTTGAAAAATTGTTCTCTTACTGATTTCTTCCATTTTTCTTTTTTTTGTCACAATTAAACCTATCAGATAAACTAATTAAATTTTAGGGCAAAATAAACCTGAGTAAAAGCGCATTTGCAGTTCCGACTGTGCCCTGCTGTCTGAATCCATGCATGTGTCCATATAGTTCTGGTGAGCAGAGCCTGCAGTAAGCCCAGAGGAGAAAAGATTCTGCCTCTGCTTTCAGGTCAGATAAATCTCTGAAATACCAATACTGCATCGCGCTGCACAAAATATTATTATTTCCTTTGATGGATAACATTTACCTGCTAATTCACATCTCATACTACGAGTCTTTGTTTACAATACAAATCTGATTAAGTGCAGCCATCACAGCGCAAGTTGGATCGATACACAATATGGCCAACGCAGCTGCTTGCCTCACTAGGATGCTTTCACAGTGCCAATATTTTCAGCCCATAAAACAGTTCAGATTCTCTCAGCATGGCTGGTAATCTGTGAGGTTTAGGACAGCAGGAGAACTAACACTGACTCAGTGGGTGAGATGTTGGCAACTTTAGGAAAAAAAAAAGAAATTTAAGCACTTTTTTATTTTCCATATTGCTATTCATTTGAGAGCAAGTTCACCAAATTCCCCTTCTGCCTTTTAATGTACACAACTCACATCTTTTGATAAGTTTTCCTGCTCTGTGTGCTGTGTCTATCATTAGGCTTCATTGCTGACATCATGCTATCACTGGAGCTAATTTTCAACAGGCTCTCTGTAGTTTAAGCTGATATTTGACATCATTTGATTTGTCACTGATTTTTGATACCATTTCCACATCCTAATGTACTATGCATCATTTGAGCTCATTTGTGACATGCTATTTTCAACATCATATGTGACATTTTATGTCATTGTCGACATCATGCTATACTGTGTCATTTAGCTTCATTTTCAATGTCATACCTTGTTTTAGATGTCATGTTTGATGTTGCATCAGTTTACCTTCTTTTTGTTGTGTGGCATTGAACGTCATGAATGAAGTTGACATTTAACTCATTTTAGATGTTATACTATCATTTGACCTAAATTTTTATCTTATGCTGTTATTTTCAAGTATTGCTACATTAGTTTACCTCATTTAGTACAGAATGACAACAATGAGGAATTATTGTTAATGTCATTTTATACTATACCATACATTTGAGCTAATTTTCAACATCATGCCATGCTGTCATTTTACTTGATTTTCAACTTGGTGTACATCATACTTATTATACAATCTTAAAATATGTATGATGTCAAAATTAGGGCCAAATGACAATTACCTCTAAAATGAGGCAAAATTACATATAATATTGCATTACTTATAAATTAGAAAAAATGAGACATAGTATGTCTTTGAAACTGAGTCCAAATGACAAACAGTATCGCATAACCTCTGAAATGAGAATAAATGACACGCAGTATAGCCTGACCTCTAAAATGAGACATAGTATAAATACTGCCTCATTTTGTTTCATTTTAGAGGTCATACTGTACTATGTGTCATTCTACTTCGTTTTGACATTCTACTATAATCTTTTTACCTCATATTTGACATCATACTATACTGTTTATTTCTATCTCGTTTTTGACATCGTACTATACTGTATCATTTTACCTCATTTTCAAGGTAAGACTATAGTATGTGTATTTTTACCTAATTTTTGACATGTAGTATGATGTCAAAAATTACATCATATTATGTCATTTTTGAAGTAGTATTATTAGGTAAAATTATACTATGTATCGTTTTACCTCATTTATGACATCCTACTATAATATGGTAGGATGTCATCATACTATACTATGTGTTATTTTATCTCGTTTTCACAAACTACTGTACTATGTGTAATTTAGCCTCATTTTAGAGGTCAGGCTATACTGTCTCATTTTGTTTCATTTTAGAGGTCATACTATGTCATTTTACCTCATTTTTGACATCATACTATGATATGTCTTTTTACCTCATATCTGACATCACATTATACTATGTTTATTTCTACCTCATTTTTGACATCATACCTATGTGTAATTTAGCCTCATTTTAGAGGTCATACTTTACTGTCTCATTTTGCTTAATTTTAGAAGTCATGAAATACTGTCATTTTTCGAGGTAAGAGTATACTGTGTAATTTTACCTCATTTTCGAGGTACGACTATAGTATGTGTATTTTTACCTCATTTTGTGACATCATAATGTCAAAAATCATCATACGATGGTATGATTTTTTTGTGTCTTGTTACCTCGTTTTTGACATTACACTCTGTATTTTTACCTCATTTTGGTCCTCATGCTATAATAAGTGTATTTTACCTCGTTTTTGACAACCTACTATACTGTGTAATTTAGTATCATACTAAAATGGCCTCTAAAATTGTCATTTTAGAGGTCATACTAAAGTGCCATAGTATGTCATAGTATAGTAAGGCCTCATTTTAGAGGTCATACTATAACTGTCTCATTTTACCTAATTTCCAAGGTAAGACACACAAGGTATGTCTTTTTACCTCATTTTTGACATCGTACAATCTCTCATACTGTGTATATATACTATACCCATACTATAGTATTGACATTGTGAATTTTACCTCGTTTTTGACATCCTACTATACTATGAGTAATTTCACCTCATTTTAGAGGTGAAATGACTCTAAATGAGTAATTTAGAGTAATTTAATTACTTTAAATGAGTAATTTAGAGTAATTAAATTACTCTAAATTAATTTAATTAATTTAGAGTAAAATTTTGCCTCATTTTAGAGGTCATACCACACTGTCATTTTACCTCGTTTATGACATCATACTATGGTATGTGTCATTTTTACCTCATTTATGACAACATAGTATGTGTCTTTTAACCTCGTTTTTGAGGTAAAACTACAGTATGTGTCTTTTGACATCATACTATACTGTTTCTTTTTACCTCGTTTTTGACATAATACTATACTATGTGTAATTTAGCCTAATTTTAGAGGTAAGACTATATTATGTAATTTTACCTCATTTTTGACATCGTACTGTGTATATATACTATACCCGTATTATTGTAGTATGTCAAAAACAAGGTAAAACGACACAGTATTGCATAATGTCAAAAACGAGGTAAAAAGACACATAAAGTATAACATGATGTCGAAACACAGCAAAAAAAGTCATCGTACAGTATGACGTTGGAAAAAAAATCCCATAAAAGTCATAGTATAGTATGACGTCGAAAAACAGTCAAAAAAGTCAGTGTAGTATGATGTGGAAAAACAGCAAAAAAAAAGTTATAGTATGACGTCGAAAAAGTGCCAAAAAGTCATAGTATAGTCATAGTATAGTATGACACCGCAAAACTGTTTTGGCACTTGTTTTGATGTCAAACAACTGCCTAAACAGTCATGATATAGTATGACTTCGAAAAACAGCAAAAAAGTCATAGTATAGAATGAAGTCGAAAAACAGCAACAAAAAAAAAAGTCATAGTATAGTATGACGGCAAAAAAGTGCCAACAAATCATATTATAGTATGATGTCGAAAAAGTGACAAAGAATCCATAGTGTAGTTTGACAATGAAAAAGGCCAAAAAAGTCATAATATAGTATGACGTCGAAAAACAGCAAAAAAAAAGTCATTGTACGGTATGACTTCGGAAAAAGGTCCCATAAAAGTGATACGTTTAGTATGATGTAGAAAAACAGCCAAAATGGTCATATGATGTCAAAAAAAGTCATAGTATAGTATGACGTTGAAAATTAAGTAAAATTGGATAGTATATTCTGTAATGTTGAAAATGAGGCAGAATTACACAATATATTATGATGTAGAAATAGGTAAAATGACGCATGGTCAAAATTGAGGTAAAATGACATATATATAGTATCATACTAAAATGACAGCGTATGCTGTCAAAATCACATAGTATGACATCAAAATCAAGGTAAAGTGGCACAACAGAAAAGAGTTAAAATGACACAATGATGTTGAAATTCAGGTCAAGTGGGACGTCGCATATAGCATGATGTTGAAATGAGGCCAACGAGACACGGTATAGTATGACATTGAAAATGAGGTAAAATGTCACAGTATTCTATGACAGCAGAAATATGACGTTCAAAATGGGCAAAAAATGACAAAACTATAAATTGATGTAGAAAATTAGTTCGAAAGAGCATGACGTTGAAAATAACTTTGAGAGACATAGTGTACTATGACATCAAAAATGAGCTCAAATGAGACATACAATAGTATGATATTGGCGTCACTATAGTATGTTAATATAATTATGTGAGCTCATGTTCAAGGACCGAAAACCTCAATTGACATGACTTGCTGAGACCTTAGTGGAAATTCTTTTGCAGCCTATGGCGAGTTTTCCTCCAGGATTCCAGGACCCCACAGGATGATGCTGCCTTTAAAGAAAAAAATAAATAAATCATACTTAACAATCTGCATTTGGGCTAGAAAGTTCAATTTTGTTCTCAGTGAAACATATTAAAACGTTCAAGAATACTATAGTACGGCACATACAGTATTAGGTCAAACTTTAGAGCTTTGATACTGAACTCAGCCTCTACTCCCTCTGACAACTCTCTCTGTGGTAGATAGCTCATTGTCAGCTGGGTGTTCAAGCTCCATTTAACTCTAACTAAGTGCCTTTAGTTATTATTGCTGCTCATTAATGCTGCAGTGGTGCTGGTGAACCTCCCTGAGAGCGTCTGCATGAGCCAGCTGGATCAAACAGAAGAGTTTCTGCTTGCAGGACTCTCCACTTCTGTTTGCTAGTTTATAGGTAAATAATTAATAGCACAGACCTAATCCTAATAGTCTGTTACATTGAGTTTATTTGCTATTATAAATCCTCATTAAAATGCAGACACCTGTAATCATCTTAATAGCTAGTGTTTATTTTTGTCTAAACAGGGCATAAACAAATCTTTGAAGCAGCACAACAGGTCTTTAATGCCAGCGGCTCCCAACAGGGGGGGCACCAGGGTTTTTCTTTTTTTCAGCAGCTACCTGGGGAGACTATATGGAGGGCCCTTACTAATAAACTCAACAAACCCAATTAAATAGAAAGTGCCATTTCAAGTAGTCATTTAATTTTTAAACAGGCACAACCACAGAGAGGAGGAAAATAAACAAACCGATGCAACAACATTCAAACTGCTCATTTACCTGCAGGTGTGACTGAAACAGGGGATTAAATGTAATAGCTGAATAAGCTCCTTAAAGGTAAACTTAGTAAGAACATGGAAAAAGGTTTTCAGACATTTGCTAGCATTGCCCCAAGAAGTATGTCATCATCCAATATATCTAAGAAGAATCAATGATCTGAAGTGACTGTGGCAAACGACTAATCAAGTAAAGCATAATTACTGTAGATTTAGTAGATATCAGCAGTTTTCAGATAGGACAGAATAGAGTTAATTTCCCAGTAATGCGTCCTGAACACTTGATTGTTCATATTTTTTTCTCCAAAATATCTAATATTTTCCTTCATTTCATAAACTGTTAAAATCAAAGAAAAATGTCCATCTTTCTTTCTCTTCCAACCTTCATATTGAGCATTCTAAATCTTCAAGTCTTTTCAAAAAAATTATTTGAACAACATAGAAGAAATATTTTTATTTGAATGAACTCTTACTCTATAGGAGAAGAAGGTTTTCGGAAGTGTGCCGTGTAAGAGCAGGCGTGCGGGGCTGACGGGTGGAGACCAAGCCAAACACACTGGACCACTAAATGAGTAAAATGACCAGCTTTCACCGGCTCTTTAAAAAACTCATTTACATCCTGTCAGATTTCATTACGGCCAGTGGGCTGCCATGGTGCAGCAGGACAGGACTTAGCCCGAGTGCACTGACTGTGCCGGCCAAGCTCCTATCTGCCCGACCCGCCTCACTGGTCCAATAGGCAGGTGATTCTCCTGTGTCAAGGGCTTTGGCTCCTGTTCGCTCCTCACTACTTTACTGCTGCAACTTTTGGGGCGCCATTGAGCATGATTAGCGGATTGTGAGTGACTGAAAACCAAGTATTTTTAAGAATTTGGGAAATTGCCTTCCCAAAAATGGCCTTCTCACCAAAGAACTGCAAAGATTACGACAAATAATGAGGGTCTCAAAACTGTACACACCTTGGCTAAAATGCAAGAAAATAAAACCATGATGAATCATTTCAAGTCTCTTTTTGCCTTTAAAATGGCATGTCTCCTCTTAAATTCAATGGAAAAGCAAATCAGTCAAAGATAATGTTACAATTAAAATGGTCCAATAATGTTGGATAAACAAACAGCATTCAATTTTATTGGACGCACATGTATCCAATAAAACTGTTCTGTATTTGTAGAATCTTCCTAACATTAGGTCATTTGCATCTTTTAGCAATTTGTACAATGCATCAGTCAGAAGAAGGTGATAAAAAATACAGAACTTTATGTACATATAATACAATAGAGCGAAATCCCCCTCCCCCTAAAAATAAGAAAATCTGGGTTTTCTCTCAGACAGATGAAAACATAAAACAGAAATTTGCCGGTTGGGCTACTAACACTGTAAACCCAAATTAATTTTCAGTAATTACTAAATTACTAACTTAGTGTTAGTAATTTAGTAACATCTAGAAAAGGACATGTTCCTGTGTTCCTGATAGGAATATTAGTTTGGGATTTATCTACTAATATTGAGAACCAAATTTGATGGAAAGTCTGTGTGGTCCCTGAAAATCGACAGATCCCTTCTATATGAGGCGTCGATCTGAGAGACTGTTGGACCAAAAAATAAAGGCAACAGCTTCGTTCCCTCTTGTGTAACTGGGCTCGCTTACCATTTTTTTTCTTCCTTTGAATGATTTGCAGAAGTAAAGGACACATGATATGTTGAAAATGTTTCATTTTGTTATATCGCAGAAACCTGACATTATAATGTCATTATAATTATAATGGAAAAATGAACTTTTTCTGCTGATTAACCAGTCATCATCATGCAAGCAGCAGCTTTAGTGATTTAAATTAACTTTGATTTCTTGGGTAACTTCTTTTTTTTTAATACCTTGAGTTTTTATTTCAAAAACTCAGATTTAACTTTAGCAAAGAAAGAAAAACTAAGGTATGATTTTAGCAAGTTAACATCTATAAAAGATTTTGGTGGATTTTCCCGTCTTAAAATCCTATCTGCTAGAGATTGGTCATGCAGAATGTTCTAAAGTTAATGAATATATTAACATATTGAACACCTGACTATAAAAACAGGTAAAGGCGAATTAAATCCAAGTGACTAAAGTTAACAAAGACCACCAAGTTAGAAGTGTGGTACTTTTACAGTTTCTTTTATCTTTATTTGCATGGTTGGTTTTAACTAGACTGGTAAAAACCAGCCTTGTGTTCTTTGCTTTGTTCGGAGAAATGATTACTTCCTGGAGGTGTGGACTCTGTTGAGGTACTCAATTTTAACCAACATTTGCCCGTGACCAATGTAATGTAAAATTTCCTGCGATGTAAGCAAGAGACAGGGCTGAGCAATATTTGGAAGTGTGGTCAACACGGACTGAACGACTCTTCAATTCCTCCATCCACTGCCATTGCTAAAACTACAGGCAGACTACAACTCTAAAACCTCACCGACCTCATCGCTCACAACGTCTCCAGTGCCGGCACATGTAGCTGTTTGCCTACATGTGCCAGAGGAATCAAACACAATGGCAAAAAAGCCAGAATCTGCTGTAAAGTGAGATTAAAATTGAGTAGAATTACATATAGGATGCCTATATTTTAACTGGTCTAAGTTTATTTATTTATTTATTTTTGTTTCCCCACCAGGGGGCTTTTTGCAGGCTCTAGTGTCCCTTATGCGACAGTAGGCTGACAGGAAGGGGGTAAGGAGAGGGGGGAAGACATGTGGCAAATATCGTCAGGTCCGGGAGTCGAACCCGCGACGGCCGCGTCGAGGACTTAAGGCCTCCAAATGTGGGTCGCGCTAACCCGTACGCCACCACGGCACGCCCTAACTGGCCTAAGTTTTAACTTGCATATGGTGTGAAGCCAACTTAGGAACATCACAAACTCTCCAGAACTACGAGTAATTTGTAACGTTTGAACCTTGGAGTTGCATCCCACTAGTGCGACTTTAAAGTCTCCGAGTGTCCTTTGGCTGCAAGAGCCCCAACAGCAGTTAAACCCGCAGGGCTTTGCGGTCTGTGGTTGTGCTCTAAGCTCCTTGAGAATCTCATTCCGACTCTGAGCATGTCTGTAACCCGGTAATCTGACGCATGCATCAAAGCCACGGAGAGTACCTCAGCTCACACCGGGATCTCCATCAAACCCCTCCGGCCCATGAAAGCTGCCTTTTTCTCACACAGCTGGCCATCAAGGGTGACATCCTCGAAGAGACGACACAAACAGCGACTAATGAATTTTTAACGACGATTGTTGGGGAACGGCGAGGGAGGAGGGGCGGGAGGCAGCGGCTGCGAGAGCGAAACCGCACGCTGAATGCATTACAGTGATTTGTTGGCTCACCTTTGAGCTGGTGTAAGAGGACTCCCGCCTCTGATCATCGGGGTGTTAAGTGCACTCTGTGGGGGAGCTTCTTGGCGCCACATTGTGGGCCAAATGATGTTTGAAATGTTTTAATCAAATTCTGTCTGCTCATTCCACTAACAATACGTCTCGTGGGGTGAAAACTGTGTGGTTCTGCCTCTAACAACCCCTGGGGGAATCCTCCTGATAGAGTAAGTTTCCTAACCTCCAGTCGACAAGTTGTTTTTTTTTTTCTAAGTGACATCCTTCTATACATTTAAATGGGCCTTTATGAGAAGCAGCAGCTTGGCATGAAGTGAGGTGTTGAGTCTCAATCTGTCTTCCTGAGCAGAATGTCTTGGTCTCTCGTTCGTAGATGTATGTGACAGAAAGAATGTTACTTTTTTTTTTTTCCATGTGTCTTGCCTCACCGTTGCAGGCATACCTACATGCGGCAGAAAATGTTTTTGCTTTACAATAAAGATATCCTGATTGTCTGACAGGGTTGCCTCTGGCATCAACAGGTTGCTTAATAAAATATGAACAGAAGACAAGTTGGCAATACCTTGAAGATTCCCTTCTTGGGTAACTTATGTCGCAATCCCACTTCAGAGTAACACTCAAGTAGACGAGTTGTAGGATGTTTTCTACGATTAAGATGATCTTTTTACCTCAGATCCAATGTGCTTCAGGAAGGTTTAGGTATCTGAAATGCATATTAGAGGGCAATTTCAGTAGAGAAATTGTTGTTCTCTGTGAAGATTATACTAACTTTACAAAATACATCACATTTCAGTTTAGATAGGATTAACTGAAAAAAAATCATGGCAGTCTGAGTTAATGCTAAATGAATAAATAATGTATTATCCCTGCTGACAGCCAGTTCAGCATTGGAAATACAGTAATAGAGGGATTTAAATTTACTACTGGGAACAAACATAAGGTTTGTCTAAAACTTGTGTTTTAAGTTTTTCTACTGCTGGCTAGATTAAATCAAAGCTTTCCACCAGCCAACATTATTCATGTACTGAAAGCCTTAACTATTTGTAAACAGTGTCAAATTGAAAACTATAAAGAGTTTCTTTCTGAAAAAATCTCAGGGTGATTTTTGCTTGCATTCTTATGTCTTGTAAAAGTCAATTTTATCGCCACCTGCTGGTTTGGGATGGGTTTCGCAGTGTTATGGTGACACTGCGTTCCAGTTGTACTCTGAACTGGGAGATTGCAACTTTCCAGTTAGAAAACTCAACGGGCACATCCTCTGAAGTCGGATTTCCCACTGGGAAAGTGGGAGCCCTTTCCCAATGAATTGAGTAGAATTGCACCGAGAATTCACAATTACACAATGTTGGCCACTTCTAAGGCCAACGTCGTGTTTCAATATGGCCGCTCCTCACGTTAACAGTAGTAAGATGCAGAGGGAACATGTTTATTTTAAGACACAAAGAGAGCATTTAAAAGAGCATTTTGCTCCAAAGAAAACATTAAGAATTAAGAGCAGAGTTTGCTTAAAGAAAGTAAAGCTTAAATAATGTTTGTAACAGGTACTGCAAAAAATGTCCATGGGCGTCTGTTAGCTTCAAGTTCTGACTTCCAAAGGATCTGGAACAGAGCATAAATAATGCAATCCCAGAAAAAAACAAAAA
This sequence comes from Brachyrhaphis roseni, assembly GCA_903066815.1. NCBI lineage: Eukaryota > Metazoa > Chordata > Actinopteri > Cyprinodontiformes > Poeciliidae > Brachyrhaphis > Brachyrhaphis roseni. The sequence goes on from CAEFZY010006506.1 coordinate 25,513, forward strand.
CAATTTGTCTTATGACATGGTTGTTTTTAGTCATTTGATTTAACCATAAGCCATGTTGTAACATTTCTGCTGCTCTAACAAACTATTCTGCATGAGACTGTCACCATGTTTATGTAAAGTAGGAGGCAAAAGGGCGCATTACAGTAGACTCCTCTCCACTGTGACTGCCAAATCTGCCTTTTTTGGGGAACATGTGCTAGAATGGAGCACTTCTGAGCTTCATTTTTGAATGTCATACCAGATGGACACTTGAGTGGTCCAGATGCCCTTATGTTTGGTCCAATTTTCCCTTTGATCAGCAAAAGTGCTACTCTGGTTCTGACCTTAGGGTGAAAGTGCAGAAAGTAGCGATCCTGCAACATCACTCTGCAGTGTTCATTTAATATATAGGTGGAAAGAATGACAAGTTTTAAGACTATGCAGTAATACGTTTTTGAATCTATAGAGACCTCTGCAGATGATTTTTTCTGATTAATTTATTTCTACTACATGACATGAACTTAAGCCATACGCTAACATCATGTCAGAAAATCTTTACTTTCTTAAAATTTTGAAGGTGAGTAAATCGAACAGGAATGCCCAGTTGATGGAAGATCAGTGTAAATCATCTGACTTACCACTTATAGCAAAATTAGCTATCAAAATTTACTATAAAACAGTGAAGTTGTCTTTACACATTTCAGCGATTTTACTTATGTTTTGTCTTTTTTAATTTCCATTTTTTAAATTTTCCATTACAGCCATGTGGTTATATTTGATCATTTTTATTGATTAGATTGGACACAATACTTCTAAAAGTAATTTTTATGGTTTATTTTCCTCCATAAAAAGGTGGGACTATAGCATGTTGTATACTGGGCACCTCATATGGAGAAGCTGCTTGTCTGGTGTTCAATTACCGACCCAGGGACCTTTGCGACATGTTTTCTCCCTTCTCCCTCTGCCCACTTTGTGTGTGATAACTGTCAATAAAAGGTCATGAAGGCCACAAAAAAGGGAAAATAAATGGCCATTGTGCTTTTATCTCACAAGACAAGAGAGAATAGGAAACTTAAGTGACTCTTTGTTTTGTTCCATCTTTTAAAGGTTGCATTATGAAAATAAAAGTTTAGTTCTGAATGTAAATGTTCAGTATGGATACAGGTTCAAAAACTTCTTTATGAAGTCAGAGATCAGGACCACAGTCAATAGAAATCAGGCATAACAGTCTGCAAAAAGAAAAGAAATCATGAAGTTATGTTTAAAACTGGACAAATTTCTTAATATAAAAATAAACACTCACATCTGGATACAAAATGGTTCTTTTGGAAGTAAGAAATAGACAATTTAAATCTAGTTAACTGCATTACGAGTTCTATCTATGAAGAAAACCAAATTATCTCATTGTATTCATCAGACTTGTTATAATAGTTTCATTCAAATACATTCTTGTTAATATCAGAAAATCTCATTAAATTGCTCCATAGTTTAATTCATTACCTTGTTGCCGGTGTGTTAACATCCAGGCTGCTCTCCACAGCAGAGTCACTGTTATCCTCCTTTCCCAGAGCACCAGCCTTTAATGTTAAGTATTAAATGTTCCCACATTGCCAGACCCCTAAATCTACTTTATTGTGTTATTTCAACCTGTAAGACCTATCGATCAGTGGATTAAGACAAAGATGATGTTTTAAAGCTTTGACTGAGGGTTTCATAGCTGTCCTGAAATCCAATACCAATAGGGGTTCATATATTCGGGCCAAGATTTAGTGCTATATGCAGGATTGATGATATAGAGTCCAGGCGTAACAGTAGAGGTGCATAGGCTCCATCCTTCAACATAACTCGAGATAACAGTGTGTTTTTATTTTGTTATTAGAGTCATTCAGCTGTCCGCTTATTTAAAACATCTAGCTTGTCACACGGACATGGATCTTCTGCTGTAAATAATGCCACACTTGTACGGAAAGGGGAATGGATTTATTCTGAAACTGCTTTCCGAAATGCACGGGTTGCGTTACTGATCACTGGACAGCGAGCAATAAAAGATATATTCCTCAAAGTCAGTGACATAATCGAATGTGGATTTCTTTCATAAGTTCAAAACAATGTTTGTCAGTAGCACAGGAAGAGGATTGATCACCACTTTGAACTTACAAGAACAGGCTCTAGATTTCCAGCACAAGGCAGCATAAAATTTTAGGAAGAGCTGTTTTCTTCTCTTTTTTTTGTTTGTTTTACAGCTGTAATAAACTGTGAAATGGATGTGTACTGTTTGCTTTGGCCAACAGTAGCAAAAAAAATCCTTCAGCCAAACTAGAAATTTAAATGTACTTACTAACTGTAAATTCAAGTAATATTACAAATAATGAGCCATAAGCAGGGGAGGGTGTTTGAAACGGCCTGATAAATCTCTCATATAAAAAACAAATGAGACTAACTCAGGGACCAGGAAAAACTTACAACTTTAATGCTGCAAAAATTCAGAGTGTCTGCTATTATTGTCACAGCATTTTAAAGTTAAATATATTTAGACTCACTGCTGCACACTGTCAGACTCATACTGTATCTTCACTCAGACTGCTGGCGGAGGCTTTACGTTCTGGAAGCGATGCATCTTTCCCAACTAACAGATCAGAATGAAATGTACATATGCAGGGAATGCACAAGATGATCAACTTTTAGGATTGAAATCAAGTTAAATATTCAGATTTACTTGTTTATCTTTCTAAAGAAATAGTACCTGGTTATGTATGTTAGCATATTTAGGCATTTTCCAACTTCATTATGACAAAGAAAAAAAAGAATTTACTTTAATTTGAAACTCATTTGCTGTTTCCTACTTTTTAAGTTGCTTTGAGTTTATTAATTGGTAATTCTTTTGTTTTAAGTTAAGAAAACAATCATGTGCTGATGAGGTGTTACTAACTATAAATCAATAAGTGTTATTTTCTTTTATCACCCTTTATTTCTTGAGTTAATGTAAGATAAGACTATGGAAAACGTATTTTTAATTTTTTTTGTTTTGTTTTTATTCAGAACAAATCCACACATTATTACAGTGACGGTGGATCTTTAAATATCTACTAATTCTTCAAGACAATATTGTTAAAACAAATAAATTGACAACAAATTACTTGTTATAAAAACAGAATATAAATACAGAGATAACACTATCCTATGTTGTAGTAAATCAGATAGATAGCTGATTCAAAGCGTTCGCAGTCAGAACGGTCATGTCGCATTTTATTCGATTTTCTACTCATTGACATGAGACATCATAATTCTGCATCAGAAGAAGCCAGATGTAGTAAACTAGGACAAAAATAATGGCTAAAGTAAACTGTGGAGTGCAAACTTCTTGCTCAACAACTTTCAAGATATTAGCAATAGCAGTTATAGAAATTTTGAACGCTGAGATATTCGTTATATGTTAACAATAGCTCATGTTTAGGCCATACAAATACTTTGTGTAGTTCTTGGCAACAAAGTAAAAGTCGTTCAGAACAGATTATCACTAATGTAATAATGACTACTGTAATTAATAATTAATCAAAGATTCTTGATATTCAATAACCTAAAGATTGCTGTCCACTAGAATCCAGGGCGGTCAGTGGGATAACAGAAATTACCATCATTTATCAATTTACTGTCTGCTAGACTCTGTTCTCAGAGCTGATGGTCAAGATGAACAGTGGTGAAATCCACTTGAAACCACTGTGCATCCCTCAAAATATACCAGTTATTAAAAAAAAACAACTTCACAGTGATAATTTGTGACAGCTCGTCTGTTCTGTTTAATGTCACTCTGTGTCCAATGACCACATCTTTTCCTGAGTCAAGAACAAACAACAACTAATTAGTTTCAGCATGCATTTGTAAATAACGTGGAGTTTTTCTACAGGCATATTTTTCCCTTCCAAAAATACCATAATACCATTTTGACAATTACTTCAAAGACAGGATTGTCAGGGAAATAAAAGTGTATATTTTCAGCTCATATCTACTAGATTCATTAGATACTGGATGTTTTAGAAACTGTATGAAGGATTTTAACCAAATGGCAGCACTAACAGTGCTATTTTTTCACAGTTATTCTCCATGTGGGTAAACAATACTGTTTACACGGACAATTGCTTGTTTGTTTTATGGAAAAGCACCAAATAAACTCTCAAAGAGATTATCTGCAACTCTGGCTGTCATGTGTGTTGTCCATTACAATATCACTATTTGTGTACGACAAGATAAATACAAGGTCCTGAATGAGGTAAACTATAAAAATATTTTGCACAAACATTGTTCAAAGTGAAAAAGGAAGTCAGTTTTCCTTAGCAGGTGAAATATCATGCATCCTGAAGCAAGAAAGACACTGGGTTGTTTTGAGCATGCACAAAACGTAATAGTCAGATTATTGCTTTTTTTTTTTTTTTTTTTAGATGATTATGGTAACAGCACATGTAAGTTCTATGTGAAGCCTGGTGGCAGCAGGTGCAGTGTATCCATAATGTAAAAACATGTAAAAAACTGAAGTCAAAAAATTGAGATTGCTTTGTGTAAGCGCCCCACGGAATAGGGCACACACGCCTCCAAATTGTCCACATGGCCTGCTATCTGAGAGAGTGTTCATCACACCGTAAAAGAGAAGTCTTTAAGATAAAAGATTTATCTCTTACTCTTTTAATCGCTAGCTTAGGCTCTTAATTTTTAAAGTGCATCAAAGATACCCAACCTGTGACAAACCCTGGCTTCATAACTGATATCTCACACTGACAAACTGATTTTTAATGATGCATGAATGATTCCTTGTGTAACCACTCGCTGAGATATGTGCACAAAGTGCTGAGCCAGGTTGAAATTGTTGCACACTGGGGGGTTGCAGAATATACCATGGCTGAAACCGATGGTGCTGGAGCAGAAACCTCATATTCATCAAGAAATTATAATACAACTTATTTGTTAAAGCGCAGCAGTAACATTTAAATGCGGTGTCTAAATTTTGCGTTCGACTGGTTGTGGAAGTCCTGAAGGTGAAGTCAAATATTTCCCTTCCTGTTTGTTGCCCCTAAGGACAGGCAGCTTAACTAAATCTGCCACTTATTGGTGTTTTAAAAAGATGAAAGCTTCTTAAGGCATGTAAAGCCTTAACGAGGTCATCTTTATTTTTGCATTGTTGCACCAGAATGATGACTCATTGCATAATCATTTTCACTGTAAGTTATTTTAAAGTCATAGGGGCAATGAAGTGAAACTCTAAATTTTGTCTTGTATGTTTTACAGGGAAAAAGGGCCTCCCCTCTTTCCAGCTTTAATAGCCGTTTTTGTTCTTGTGACAGGGAGGATAAGTTCCTCTTCACCTCAGCAATTCTGGTAATTTTACACGTACGTGTTTGCTCATCTTGGGTTTCTAGCTATAAATTTTAGACTTGGGTTTTGTCAACGCTCTGAGGCAATGAGATCTCAGAATGCTTTGGAGACAAGTTCACAGCTTGTGCACGGCTGTAAGTGTATGTTTTTCAGCTTATTGTGACAGCAGAAAACCACAGAGTCTTCGGTTGATAAAATAACAGCACACAGGGAACCAATATCTTTATCTGATCATCATCATCTCTCTCAGCAGGCGACTTGCAGCAGTAGAAAAAGAAGGCCTGTATTTGACTTGATTTTCGTGTCTTTCCAAAAGTGCACTATTGAATCCCTTTGACTCCTCTTTACTCTTGTCTTTTATGGGTTTATGTTTATAACTTAATTTGATGAAAATGAGAAATCACAACTAAGCTAAATTCCTCTCGTCCTCTTATATTCCCTATATGAGGCCAAACAAGGAAATGTAGAAACAACTAAGCTAATCTGCTCTGTCAAAAGAAGTGTCAAACCTTGAAAGTCTTGAACATTTTTTACATAGACACTGCCAACCTTTTAAGTTAATAGGTAAATTCTTATATATATTCAATAAGAAAACATAAGACAGTCATGTAAAACTGTCTGCAAGGTTAATCTACAGTACAGATGGGAAGCAAGATCAAGCAAAAACCTTGGACCCCTGACCTTGGGTCTGAGTTATCTAGCTGAGTTATTATTTCTTGTGTGGTTTGAAGCCACTTCACCTCCTGGAGGGGACTGCCACCGCAAATCAATACAAAGTTGTTCTGAGTTATCCCCTTGACTGCATTATGAAAGGTTTGTTTGGATAAGAGTGGCATCTTTTACAAGCTGCATATCACTGAATAGTTTGTTTCAACATCCGTTTCACACTTTACCAGTGGACACATTTGAAGGAAGGTAAATGTTTTAGATATGCACTGAACCGATCAGTGACTTGTGATTTGTCTTTGGTTTTCAAAGATTTCAACTGAGACATTTCATCATTTGAATAAATTCCTTTGCAAGATCTTTTTCTGATTTTGGAGCTTTTTCCTAACAAAGGTTTATTGCCTATTCATACTAGGAGTGGGGAGAATTTGGTCTAAAGTTGGGTTTCATACTTATTCAAAACAAAGACAAAATGATCTGGAGATTAAATTTCAAAACTTTCCTTAGCATCTTAAATGAGTGTAGTTAGGATAAATGTGGTAGTAATACAACATACTTATACATTCTCTGTATATTAAAAACAATCGAATGATTCCAAACGGCTGCCAATGCCTCCAAATCAAAGACAAGGTCGAGGTCAAAGGTTCAAAAGAATAACATCTCCAGCTTCAGGCCCGGCGGCGTGGGCGGGCATTGCCACAGTCAGCCCTGGACTGGAAGCTGTTTGTTGTTTTCATCAAACAATCAATTTGATACAGTAGGGGCTTCCGCACTTCCCATATCTGTGTCCTCTGTCACTTTTTTCAGCAGTTAAAACTGTTTAATCCATTGTTAACATGTCGCAACCCGTTTTTCTGAGTCGCCTACAAACGCAACATGAACCCTATGTGGTAGCGACGGAGACCTCCTGCTGCTGTGCAGAGCTACTCAGGTGTGTGTTAGAATCATGGCAGCAAATGCAAAGAACTTGGCACAAACTAACCGACTGTTGGATGCAGGTAATGTTAGCTAAAAGATGACTAGCTAATACCAGTACCGCACCTTGAGCTTGTTAACAAGTAGCCTACAGGCTAGTGAGGTGTTGTTTATGTTCAGCTATGTAGATTCATTTTGCCCCCCCAAAATAAGTCGATGCCCCCCCCTGTTAAACTCATCTGGAGCCGGGGCTGTCCAGCTTTCCTGGTATTTGCTGAAGTAGGCTCAAGTCAACTGGGTCTTTACGTTAACTAGGACAATCTAGACCCTAAAATTTTTATTTACATTTTTTTTCAGCAACAGGCCTGGTGAATTATTGTCCCGCTGCAAAACCCAAGTAAGCTTAAGGTTACAAGTTACATGGATGGATGCATTATTTATTGCCTCACTTTTAAAATTTTTAAACAAAATTCAAGCCATTCATTTTCAATTACAAAACATGCAGAAACCAAGCAAAAGTGATTCACATGATGGGCTTTTTGAGTCTACATTCACTTTAAATGTAACTTCTTTTTTTTTGTCTTTGTATTATGCTGGAAAAAAAACTCCTCATCACGCCATTTCTTCAGGCAGCCGTCATCAACTTACTCAAACTGTCCCCAAAAGACTAGGTGAGAAGTGAGGGACTGCACTTACTAGAGGCGCATGGCACCTTGATAATGGAGTGTGGCAGAGGCGATTAGCACACTAACAGCTTCACACAAGGATTCTCTTTGGGAGGACGCTCGGAGATAAAACAGGAGGACGTGACCCTTCGGCAGCACAATTCACAGCACGACCGCTTAGGGTCCCAGGCTCTCTGACACTTCGAAAGGAACACTTTGCTTTTAAAGTGGGAGTGAAGATGCACCTTGAAAAATTGTCGTCATTCCTGCAACCATTACGCCAAAATTTACAGTTTAAGTGCCCATTACAGAGCTGGAATAAATACACACAGATAGAATCACCTTTTATTTGTCAACTCTCAAAATGACAAAAACAAACATTATATTCTCTAATTTATTACGTCGTTTTTAACCATAAACTCCATGCAATTATTGCGTCTATGATTCAATCAGTGCATTTTTTTTTATTGTTTTGCAACTCCTAGACAGCGTCTTGCTTAAAACTCTCCCTGCTGGCACAGATTAAGGCTTTTTGCTTGTCCTTGAAGTATTTCAAATAAGGATACAAAAGCAGGCTGGGAAGGTTATTTCTGAAAAAGATCAGAAGATTTGTATGTGGTCCACAAAAAGTGTGTCTATTTACAGTTTGGGTAAATAAACAGAATCCTGATCACCTTGCTGGATCTTGGCAGCATATCATTTTACATTCCACTGACACAGATCTGTATCCACACAGCATTGAAGCATCTTCTGGTTGCAGGCACATCCACTCAATTACATACAAATGCAAAAAATATGAAGCAATTTCAGTTAAAATAGCTGACTATATAGTTATTTTTGACGGTGTTTTTCTGCCATATTTGGACCCTGATTTTGAGATTCACGTAATATAACTTTATTAAAATTCTAAAACATTTACAATTTTGTAATTGTTGTTTTGAAGTCCTCTTTCTCCCTCCATAATTTTCTCAGATGCAGTCTGATTTATTTAATCTAGTTAATTAAGTCTAAGCAATTAAGCAAGTTTTTGTAAAAAAAACCCCTCTCTTTACTAAGAAAAAAAAAAAACATAAAAACATTAGACGAGTGTCGCTTTATTGCTGTCACGATTTTTGCTAACAGTTTGAAAGGTTCTTTGTAGAAAAATTGTCTTCAGTTTAGAAAGTTCTGAATATATAGAAAGTTAAAATATTTTTGTTAGCACCTAGTAAAAAGTTCCTTCACTGCCAACTGAGCAGCTGTTTAAATATGTTGTTAGCTCCTGTAGCACTAGCAGCCTTAAACAGTGTAGCTCCTGTACCTTGCAGCTTCTATAGTTGACTTTGGCTCAAACAGTTGGGAGTAATTGTTGATAAGCTGACCATCTGCTATCATTTTACATCCAGTGACTCAAATTAAAGTGAAACGCTACACACAAAGCATGTTTCAGTGACAAACACCACTCCAGGGACACTGTTGGCTATGCTAACCACCAGCAGGAACTAGCATAGAAGAAAAAAATGTCTTCTCAGTTTATTAAGTCTTGAAATTATAGGTGAATTCAAATGCTTTTGTTAACACTGTTTAGTAAAAAAAAAAAGTTGTTCCTTCAATGCTAACGGAGCAGCTATTTAAGGTGCTGTTAGCTTCTGTAGCCCTAAACAGACTAGCTACTATACTGTACTTGGGCTCAAACCGCTGGGTGTCACTTTGCTATCATTTTACATGACTACAGTCTAACACAACACTGAAGAGCAAAGCCATGACAAACTCCAGGGACACTCTTGGCTACCTGCTAATCTTCCATGCTAACCGTCAGTTAGCTCATTTCTTTGCAGTGCAGTAATGAAAAGCTGGGGGAACTGAAGCATGTATGCTTTGAAATGATTGATATATGTTCCTCCTTGATAAAATCCAAACCATAACCACTTTAATGTAGGAACATTATGTTATATAATCAGCAGTTATAGTGACTCATCGATTCATTACCATAAAAACTAAATTCATTCTAGCTTTGATAAACTACATTGTTTTGCAAAGAGTCTGTTTAAATGTTTTTCTTTGTGTTTTTTCCCCCTGGTGAAGGTTTCAGCTGGCATTCATTGACATTCATCAAAAGTGGCATATCTGTCACCTCTTGTAAGTAATAAAAGAAAACTCTTTGGTTCTGTTTAACTTCTTAGTTGAACTTGTGTTGAAAGTAATCCAGAATATAATTCTCTTTCTAAACACATTAAAAAGTGTTGTGTGATCCCATGATATTCCACGAAGCACACAGTTTTCATAATGTCCAGAAACAGAGGGGCATTGTAACAACAGCAGGAACACATCCGTGACATGTGACACAAAAACACCAACATGTATCATCAAGAATTTGAAGCAGGAACGGCCTGCTAGTCCTTAGTTCACTGACTTTATGCCTAAGGACTAGAAAATCCTCATGCCATCATATGCAATCACTACATTAAGTATGACATTAGATTATGTAATATGCTCAGTTCACTTGCATAAACATCGTATCCAAACTGCGCATAGCTGTGGATTCAAAACTTTCTGAAAGTTTTGCAAAGGTTTTCTAATTTTACTGTAATTCAGCAACATATAAATTATTGTGGAGGTCAAGAACCATCTTGATATGATGTGAGAAAATCACACTCTAAAGGCAATCATAAGAGCAACTAAGCAACCATAGTGAACCAGAGCCTTATAGATAGTTTAAAACATTGCAAAGGGTGTACAGGCACTGTGAAGTACCAACTATAGACAACGTTGAAGCAATTTAAGTTGCATTGAGCAGTTTGGACTCAGTTCAGTTTGGCTGAAACCAAAAGAAAGTCAATATAACTTTCTTTGACTTCTACTTTCATCAGACTCAGAGAAACTCAATTTCTTCTATGCAAGAATTTCTCTATGAATTAAGCTCCCTTTTTAGAAATGCCAGGGGTGACACTGACAGAATTTTTACTGTACCATAACACAAGTACTTGCCCAGCATGAAAGCATGTTGAACCTTCAGAAATGGTGTTAGAGATCATTTTTGTTCCCAAGATTTTGATCAGATTAAAAGCTTAAAATAATGACACACTGGCTTGCTGATAGAAAACCCCACTTTTGAGTCACTCATATATTATACACACAGTACAACTGGACTGCCTTTGCAGTTTGCTCTGGGACTTTTCCAGCTGTCACAAAGCACCCAGGCTATTTCTATCTCTTTAATACTTGGATTGCTGGTGTCAGCCATGAATAATTGATAAAAACAATGCAATCTTGGGGTTTAGGAGTCCGAGTTCTCTGTATGTCTCATAATAATTAGTGAAAGGGTCATGCAGCTCAAGCCCCTCAGTCGCCAGCATCCGACCCTAATCCCCCTTAATCCTCAAAACAATGGGCTCCTCCGTGCACGAAACTGTGGCAGATTTTTATCGTTCCACTAAAAAGGATCATGGTGCCTTTCCTCTGCCAATACAATGACAGCAGTGGACAACCTCTTGCTGCCCTTATAGAGCCAAAGTCCAGCTTTACAGAAACTGTTATGAAAATGCTAATAGGAGATTTAAGGTAGGGTGCAGTAACCATACATTTCACTTTCTTTGCTTTGCACCGTCCAACCACTCCTAGCAACAAACATCACATGTCTGATATAAAAGGATCAAACTTGGCTTGTTCTTTCCACTGAGAGTTTTATGTTCGCTTTGGATTAGAGCTGTGGTGAAAAGCAATGAGACATGAACTAAATCACCACTAGAGGGAAAACTGTGACTTGAAGCGTATTCAGACAAATAGCTTTGAGGCAAATACTGTACGTCCTCCTTGGTAGAGAGGCACAGCAAATTTGGTTAGGGACCAGAATTGAACAATTTTTAGCGGAAACACAGAAATCCAATCTTTTAAACACACCCTGCCTAAGGTATGTTGAAAACACAGACTTACTCTGTTTGTTTTTGACAGAGACAAGTCTGCTGTTTCTTCAGCTAGCTTTAAGACTGTGCTGGTCATTTTGTTTGCCATTTCGTACATTTTGAAGTGTTAAAATCTGTCTTAAATTGACCCAGGTAACAAGATGGTTTGCATATTATCACAAAGCTGATGGATTTAATCTTTTTGAGCTTCCAATGGGAAATGAAACAAGGAATATGAAAATGTTGGCAGCCTTTTAAGAATCTTACAGTTAAGGGAAAGATGTACATTCTCTAGGGTTTACTTGTCCTCACCAACCTACGTGCTGACTGGAACCAGTTCATAGGTCACTTCATACAGGGCTTCAGAGAAAGACAAGTTTAAATTGAATTAAATATTTTCTTTTCATTTTGAAAAACATAGAACTATCCATCTGCATTTGTTCACTTCCCTGCTATTTAGTTTCAAACCAACAAGTTTTACAGATAAGCTGATGTACTGTGTGTCACTACCTTTCCATAAGGTTTTTGGCAACTCTACTTAACTTATGATGCACTGTACAAAATGTTATACATCATTGTTAAAAAGTACTGATTTTATTTTTGCAACTGGAACACCTTTACATAAATGCAAAGGGTTTTCTGTGAACAAATATGTATATATATATATATATATGTTTTATATTATATATATATAAATATCCATTCACAGTGGATGTCTCATCAACAGATACTCAGACAACTGAAACTAGCATCGCTTTTCAATTTAGGATTGAAAAGTTGCAAAATATAGCAAAGATTCAGCTGAACCACAGCTAAAACTATATTGAAACTGGAATTCATAGAAGCACAAATCTGAAGCATTTATATTTCTTACCAAGAATAATAATACCTCATGAGTAATAAAATGACTCATTTGTGTCTTTAAATGCATTCATGCTCAGTTTATCGTCGCTACAATTATTCCCCATAAGCCTAAATTATACAGAATCCATTGCCAGGCCTTGTGACCTCCGGACGACACGCCATGAATTCTCTAACGCCGCATTTCAGATTCAGAACAGCTTCCACTCTTGAGCATTATCATAATCATCCCAACTAGAGTATGTATGGAAATTGTATTTCACAAAAATAGCCATGAAAAATAAACCAAAAAAAAAAAAAAAAAAAAGCCCAGCAGTTACAGTAAATCTATAGCAGGTGAGTCACGAACACGCACAACGAGTGGACGCACCCATAAGGAATCTGCAGCGTAGAGATGTAAAATAACAGCCGTTATTACTTGGCATTTGGCTGCGACATCAATCAGGGCCAGCCATTCCAAGCCCTGTGATGGTGCATAACTGCTCAGCCAGTGAGCTGATTTAATAGAGCACGGGTCTGATAAGAGTCCCTGCAGAGATAACTTCACGGCCAATAGGTTGTTTGGGGTAGCTAATTGGTCAAAAAATAAAACCTCTCTCAGGATTTGGAGCTGTTGTTATCACAGCAAATCTGGGACACTCTAAATGAGCGGCACTGGCTTCTTTAGTGTCTCGAATATATTTCTATTCAGGCTGTATTTAGACATAATTACACTGATGATAACCAAATATCTGACTCCTAATCACGAGAGCCTTAAAGCAGACAGTGAAAATAATGATGTCACACAACTTCTGCTGCTCAGTCATTTCACACACCATACAAACACTTGACCCTGTAAAGATAATAATAAAAATAAAAAAAAACCAAGGAGAGAGAATTTTCTTGTCTCTTTGGTTTTTCTTCCAGTGCATACACACTGAACCTTTACTTTCAAATGAACTTTACCATCTTGAGAAAAGTAAATGTGCAATTACATATACAAAACGCCATGCAATAGCATTAATATACCTTGAATCTTTTTCACACATTGTACATTACATGTGTAATGTAATGTACACATTAATGTACATTAATGTACAGTTTGAGTTGCTAGTACTGCAACTCAAACTGCATGAAGGTCGGTGTACAATAATTGTGTAGGTTAGCCATAAATTCTCAATTGGAGCTAAGTTTGGACTTTGTAGAGCATGAATACGTTAATTCTGAGTGTTGAACATCTGCCTTGGGGTCCAATTTTTTTTTTTTACACCTACTACCATGTTTTCTTCCAGGATTTTGTTGCATCTTACATTAAATTTGACCAGCTTCCCTAGTCTGTGCTGAGGAAAATCAAACATTGCAATATGCCGTCACCATCCTGCAGAATGATGCGTATTGCATTTACTAACTAATGCTTTACATATCTGACCCATCAGTTTAGGTCACAGGTTTTTCTTTTTTAAGTTTAATCCAAAAACGAAGAATGAACTAAGCAGTTATTAAAAATGTAAGAAAAGGCCAGTCTTTTCAGTTTTGTTTTCATACATTATTTACAAAGCATTTCCATAACAGCATGACACCAATAATGCAAAGAACACTTTTTTGGCGAGTTTCTTATATCATTTCCTAAATGTGTACTTAAAGAACATTTAAATAATTCAAGCCATGACTTGGTAGGTTTGCAGTTGTGAAGAACTTTTATTTTCAGATAACGGATTGAACAGTGCTCTGTTTAAAGAAACAAGTTTATTATTTTTAAAAGCGTTTTTCTTCACTTCACAATTATGTAGCTGTCATAAGATAAACTCTTAATGAAACACACTGGAATTCCATCAAAAATGGTGAAAGAAAACCATTAAGAAGATTTAGGTGAAAAAAAAAAAAAAAATCTCCCACACATATTCGTAAGAGGACCAGAGGTTTTAAATGTGCTGAATGAAAAAAAGGGACATTTGGAAAGGAGCAGTGGGGGGCCTGCAACGTGGTGAGGAAGAAACAAATAAAACTGATGGTGTGTGAACAATGTGGCTTCATCGTGAGAACAGGACTTTTTAAATGCTGTTTGAGAGCAAACTAGAACGATTTGGCCTAAATGGGATTTTTTTTTAATGTTAGGAGAGAGGAGAAGACTGCTATTACAAAAGCCTTATGCGTTGTGTGACGTCCATGTTATAAGTACCAATAAGATGGTTTCTTAAACTATAATCTGAAAGCTTTTAGTTCACAAAGGAAGAATAAACACAATATCTATATTGTTCCAAATATAGATTTATCATTTTATCAGAATAGATTAAATCACTGATGAAGACCAGGAGCTATGTAAAACCTTTTTTCAGCTGTAATAACATTTTATAATACAGTACTACTCCCTTATCAAAAAATACTTCTGATTCTTTAATGCATGTTCAAGAAATCCTTTAATCTCCCGTGGCAACCATTAGGGGTGCCTAAACTCTTGCTCTCACAAAGCTCCGCCTCTTTCCACAAGCTCCTCCTCCAAGCCGAGACTCTTTCTCACAGAAAACCTCTCCCCCGCTAACAGTGGCAGCAATAAACAATCACCTGATTTGCTCATCGTACAAACTACTTCTCGGTTCAAGAAGCTCCTAAGAACGGTTGAAAATGGCATAACGGATTGATGTGATGATGTGCTGAAGATGGAGTGTCGGGGAAAAAGCTGGAGCTTCTTAAAGAGACAGAGGCCCAATTTCAAATGTCAAACTGCAAAGTGGAATTTCTTTTAACTTATGTTTGATGTATAACTGCATGTTACTTGATTAGCTACTTGATTGTGCAACATGCTGTACAATGTACAACATGTATAACATGCTGTCATTTTCAAATACAGTAGAATGACAAAATGCACTTTTCATATTCCTCCACTTACTCTTTGCTTTTTGAAACAAGCTAGCCACATTAACCTGCTGGCATCATGTTCTTTTTTTCAGTAATAGCTTAGATTTATAGCAGACCTAGCACACAATATCCAAAAACTTCCACTTTTGTGGATATATTCTTTTTAGACATATGAAACAGACTTTAGTGTATTTTTTGCTCAGCATTGATTTTCACCTTGAAACTCGTGTAATCTTAGCCCAGTCTCTTTCTTAGAGCTGAATCACGAACACAGACCTCGACAGCGAAGTGAAATCTATAAGTGCATTTTCACATAAAGCCAAGTTGGTGGCTGGTTTAGCTTTCTTTTTTTCCATTTGATGAAATCATAGGATGAAATTGGCTTTGTATGTACTTTGTTCACATAGGGGCTGGGTTGCTTTCGTCTAAAATAGTTTTTCTGAAACGCTTTTTCTTTTTCCCCCCACAATCATGGGAAAAAAATGTTCTCCTTTAAAAAAATAATTACATATTGTATTTTTACCTTTAATTCTGAGTCCTGCAGCTAAAGCTGACTAGAGAGTAGTCAATGGCTGGAGCCTGACTAATTATATACAACACTACCTGAACCACATCAGTGAATCATCTTTCCCATCTCCATCTTTATAACTCCCTTTCCGTCTCCCCTTGTGTTGACTCATCTCGGCTCTCGTCGTGCCTACCGCAGCGTGACAAGTGAGTGACAATGCTAACAATAGTGGGTGCGGCTGCCCCTGCTCAATAGAGCACAGGCTGCATGATAAATTACCCTCATCAGTTTGTTTTGCCAGCAGCCCACTCAGGTCACCACCAAGGCCGTCCGTGACATTTTGTTGCATACTGTATATGCAAATACCTGCCAATCAATTAGCGCGCCGCTCCCCGGTGCTGCCCGCCGTGATTAAAATGAATTGATGGTGGGCTAAAATCAACAGCAGCCAGCCGCCAAAGAGCTCAGGGGTCAGAGGGACAGGAAAGACAAAACAGGTACGATACTGTTGTTGTTTTGAGTTCACTCTATTTTCTGTTATCATCGTCTCACAGTAAATTAACAAAACATTCTGCACTCTACAACTATAATTGTTACTAGAAGAACTGAGCTGATAATGTATGATATGGAGTTGGTAATTACAAGGTTTGCTAGTCTATATATTGTAGTTTTCTTAGTTGGCCTGAAATCCCTAACAAATGTTATTAACCTCTTAACTGCCATTAAGACACTGGTGTCTTCATGACCCCATTAGAAAATATGCAAGTGTTTTCGAAGTGACAGCAAAGGGGTTCATTATAATTTTTCTGGTTTCACAAATAGATTTGAAAAATGTTATAAATTTCAAGCAATTTTCCGCCTCACAGAAGACTCCTTCCCCACTCAGCTCCTCCAGACTAGCGGCAGCAGCGATTAGCAAACACCTCATGAGTTTTGACCTTAATTACTTTTTTTTCCTCACCTTTTCCCCAATAAAGATTAAAGTTGTAATTATTTTGTGGTCCATGAATGAAATGACATATTCTGGGACTCCTTGGCGACATAAAAAAATAAACAAAACACTTTTTCCTCCTCCACAACTCACATCTCTTATTGAAGCTGGTCAAGTCAGAATCCTAATAAGATTATTTTCAGAGGCACTTTCCCTTGTCCATGCTGCTCACCATTAAGTTTTGATTTGTCTACATTTCAAGCTAATAAGGTTCAAATACAGTCCAGATTAATTAAAAATCTGAAAAACAGCCTATTTTTGTTATGTGCCAACAGGAAGTCTTAAAGCAGTTGCCAATTTTCAGCATCATTAGTGGATAATCGTTTGATAGCCAGTCACAGTGCTGGCCAACAAATTCGCACAAATCCTTGTATCTAGCATGTCTCTGTCAATGTTTCCTTTTTAATTCCTATCATGTATCCAAAAATTTGTTATTAAACAGTCTCTAATACTGTGCTTGTCTGTTTATTATGTAACTGGGATCTGAAATGGACTTGTTTAACAGACAGAGAATTTCCATGGACACATTATTACCACCCACAATGCCATTTAATCTGTGTGGTATTGTGCATTTGCATAAATATTGATTATTTGGGACTGTCTGGCATTGAGGATGTAAAGATGTCAACCTGTTGGAGAACTGGAACCAGTGGACACATGATGGCATCTTTCCACATATCAAGATAAAACCTATGGTGTCCATTCTTTCATAACTCCTTGAATTCACTGTTTTGTTTACCACAATGCATATAAATTCAGCCTTCTGTTTCTGGGAGTTTTTCTTATGAGTACGTGAATAAAGGAGCCTTTGAATTTTCCAAAACTATCTATAAGATGGAAGATTTTAATTTAGTTGAAGGGAACCTTACATTTAAAAAATATAATCTTTGTAGAAAGTTGTTTACCGGTAAATAGTTTTTACATGGAGTTCTCTAAGGTTTAGAGGGCATCAGTGATTAATATCTTATACAATCAAAAAGTGAACACCCCTGTTCACTCTTTGAACAGGGGTGAAACAGAGGGATTATATATATATATAAGTGAGAAATGTAAAACTTGTGCAAATATAAGCCATTGCATATCTTTTACTACCTTGACATTCAGTGGGATTTAACTGAATACAAACTCTGTAGAAAAGAAATTTTAAAAAAAGAACTAAAAAGCTGCATAATCATTTTGTCCAATCGTTTGATTCAGTTTCAGTATTCAGGTTTCTACCACTAATTATACTGAATCTGGTGAAATGGAAACATTTCTGCAGTCCTATTTTCTGGACATTTCATGATAAAACCACAAGCTGTTAACAGCTGAGTTTCTTTAATAAAGCTGAAGAAGAAATGGGAAATTATTTACTACTACTACATCCACTGTAAAATGTTTGTATTGAGAGCTTCATGTCTATACTGACATTTGACAGTTTTCAGTGCAAAGTGGTATGTTATTGGCTCCAATGTAAAAAAAGAATCTACCCTGGTTACTTTTATTGGTACTCAAAGTGACAGAAATGTAAAAAAAATTAAATGTTGGTTTAATTTATAAAAATCCACAATGTCTTCAGTCAGAGCTGAAAAAGCCTTTGACTAAAGTTACACAATAGTCTCATGAAGAAGATTCTTAGAAACATCCGTGGTTGTCTTGAACAATCATTTGCACAAAAATCTCTGGTGTTGCTGCATTTGGATCCTGATCAAGTTGGCGAAGAGGCCAGATTGGCTGAAAAGCTCAAAAAGAGCAGAAGCTATGTCAAATTCATACTGTGAAACATGAGCTACCATGTTGGAAATAAAACATCTCTGAGTTTACATCAAGGAGTTGTTCTAATTAACTGTTTGGTTAAATGAGACAACATAAAAATCTGAATTCCTTAAATAAATGATGATGATGATGCAGCATGAAATTAGCCAAAATAGAGGTAAAGAGAGCAGGAGTTTGGCAGACAGATGGACGGTGGTAAAAAATCGACAGGTGAAGAAGAGCGCGGTATCAGACAGATATGTCACAGTGTTATCACACTTCAGACGCAGCACAAGAAGAGCAAAAACTCAGCTGGTGTTAGTACTTTTTCTACATCAAATGTGAAAAAGTACCACATAATTTACATACTTCATCACTGGTAAAGATCTTAAATTCCTTTTAGCACTCTACTGCTGTTTTTCATTTATCATTTTGCTTAGAATAACGACTTAAAAGATATTAAAATTAAGTTAAGGTGTTCAGCCAACTTTAGAAATTTTAACTCAAAGTAAAATTTAACTAAATTCAGTTAACTGATTTTACTGATTAAATCTTTATATTTATCAATTTAGGTTTAAATGGTAAAAATTTGGAATCAAATTTAAAATTTAAACTCAAGTTTTAGTTTAGACGTACATTTAAAGTTTACACTGCTTCTCCATCTTTTGTGTTCATAAATGTTAATATGCTATGATTTAAAACTACAGCAAAACTTAAACATTGTAATACTTGTTTGCTAAAACTAAAGTCAAAATAAAATTTAGATGCTACGTCTTGAAATTCTTGAATAGCAATAAATTTAAATATTTAAATAGTTTCCTATTTTTGAAAGTAGATCCCCATCATGTGCATCGATGAATATACTTATGGTTTCTTAATCCCTGAGGTAAATTTAGAAGCTAGGAAAATAAAATTACAATAATAAAAAAATGCTAATTAAAAATTTTAACAGGCCATTCTCCTTCCAGAGTCAAATCTTCTCACCATTTGATTTTAGCTCCACATAACCAGCGATGCTAATTATGCAGAGAGGCAACGTTGGAGATCTGACTGGAGGGTTTAGTTAGTCTAAAACAACATGCACTCATGGTAAGAGAAAAATCTCAGTTATTGACATCATTTGGTTTTAATAGTTGCAGGGTTTTTGAAATAAAGAGATTTGATCATAATTAGATTCTGAAATGTGTTTAGCTTACACCACAGATTCCACCGCATGTTTATGATAACCATTCAGAGATGTGTGGCTCGTCATCTTCAGTTTTAACAAGGATTTTACCGACTGACACTTTTTAGCCAATTCTAATTAGAGCCATAATTCAGTGTTTGTTTGTTTTTTCTCATCTGTCATAAGGAGAAAATAAGCAGAGCAGAGGATATGTCAAATTCAAATTCAGAAATACTTAATTGATAAAAAAAATTAGTTTTAATGTTATTCGAAAATTTTAATACGTACCCGATAAATAAATAAATAAATTATAACTTCTTTTCTTTCTTTTTTTTTTTTTTAAATTTGTGCCAGTTTTAAGTTTTTTACTGGTCTGGTCACCTGAAGTACATTTTCTGGGGGCGCCAGTGGAGATGTCACACTGTGTGAGAAAGTACACACACTGTCACATCTTTGTTTCATTAGCAAGAACAAAAAGAGGTCAGAAATGACATGCTAAACTGTTTGGTACTATTAGCAATTAGCACAATTAAAGTAACATTTCGAATATTATGTGAGTCTTTTTCTTTAGGCCCATCAAATTTAGAACATGCAGTTTTAAAGTCCTTTGAGGTCAAATTTAATGTGCTGGAAATAACTCTTGTGTTAATGTTAAGAAATGTGAAGTGCTATTAAAACTAATCCTTTGTTTCTACTTGCCAAACTCTTAATCCTTATCTGTTCTGACTTTTTTATGCTACGATTGTCACGGCAATATATTTTTTAACAGCCTTGAAGTAAAATACAAGAAACCAGAACAAACAAATGCAAATCCTGTGATTTGCATGTTTGTTTTTTTGTTTTTATTGTCTTTCACCCATCCGGCTAAAATTATAGCTCAATCAAAGGAGAGCGAAGCTTTGTGCCATGAACTAGCAGCAGGTAAAATAAGAGATCACAGTCTGACTGAGTAGTTCCTGCTTTGACAGGAAGGGCCTCTGAGAACAAACTGACTCTCTTGATTGCTCCTTGCAGGGCTAATATATGACTTCCTGCGATATTCTGCCTGTTTGGCTAATTTGAAACGCTTGTGCATTCGATGTGCGTTTGCTTGAGGAATGCCCTGTGGGTTTGTTCCTCGCATTAGGGCGAGCAGAAGAACTGGGGAGGGAAAGGGGGCTGCACACCGCACCACGGTGCATAGCGCTTGCATAATTCATAGCTCTGCATTGAGCCATAATCTTTGCACTGCGCTCTAATGAAAGCTGCAGCGCTGCATTTTATCTGCATGTAAGTCAAGCTGACTAGATAATGGGGAAGGAGACAGTCCATCATGACTGAGTGGGCTGACTTTAGCTGTTTGGTCTGTTGCTGTTTTCTCTCACTTGGGATTTCATACCACTGGTGCATCAAATGTCACTTGAGACTGATGATACAACATGCTAGACTTTTGCGGCTTGCAAAGCAGGGAAAGATATTTGTTTTAAACATACTGTGTGTGGCAAAAGATGAGGGCACAGTGCAAAACAATGATCCAGTGACTTGCAAAAGCACTCGTACCTTCAGTTCACACAGAACACCTTTTAAGGCAGGAAGTTGTTCAGTTTAAATTCATGTATGTAAAATTATTTTTGAAAGTAAGTTGGCCTTAAAGAGGCAATATTATGTATTTTCCAGTCACATAGTATCATTTTATGGCACAATGAAGTAACTATGTTACCTTCAGTTATTATAAAATTATATACCAAACATGACTGAAGAGAAATTTGATTTTGCAATTCAACGCCTTGAATTTGGGCCTCTGTCTCTTTAAGAAGTTCCTGCTGTCCTTTCTGAAACTCTTCATTCAGGAAGCCATTACAGCAATGTTTCTCTATCAGGCGTTTACGAACGTTCGTTGGACCACAGGGCTGAGAAATAGTTGATAAGCTTAGCACATGCGCAGTTCCACCAAGTGTTTGCTAATTTCTGCTGGCTAGTCTTAAGGAGCAGAGTGGGGGAGGTGCAGGCGCTCTCCGGCTTGGAAACTACAGCTCCGAGGAGGAGTTGCATGTGGAAGGTGGTGCTTGGTTCCTCCAGGTGTTTTACATACCCGAATGGTTGCTATGGGAGATTCAAGGATTTGCCAAACATGCATGAAAGAATCAAAGCAACACTCCAGGTATGTGTTTTATGAGGGAATAGCATCAAAAAAGCCGATTTTATAAAACATGTTAATCACAAATTTAAAACTATTTAATCTATCAGGACTTTTGAGGCTGCCTCAATGCTAGCATACCCTCGCTAACTAGCTTTTTTGTCTCTATAAGTGTAAATTTATTATCAGTTGGCTGAATGAAGTTCATACATTTTTGTGGGGATATTGGTCTTAAATTCCATTCATTGTTGTCTTAGAAGGTCTTTAATTCTTAAATTTGAGTTGGAGAAACCTGCAAAAACCCCAATAAAATTTGGTGGTAATTATGCTATAAAATATATCAACATTGTTATTTTAAAGGGCATGAATACTTTTTCAAGACACTGTACTAAACTACAACCAATCAGAGAATCTTATATTAAGCGTTTTCAGGTCAACAGCGACCTTTTTCAACTTTTCAACTAAGAACTGGAAACCTGCCAATCACTCTCTTCTATTTTAGAGAATCTTCATGTTCATGTGATGGAATAACACATTTAGTGCAGAGCAGCACATCCTTCACACTCCCTCCCTCCTCTCTCGCTCTCTCTGCCTTTCTCCTCTTTGCCTCCCATTGCCCATCAGTTCCATGGGTTTAGCTCATTGGGTGCAGTGAAGTGAGACGGACGCGCATGGTCGCGCTCAATAGCACCAAGCTGCTCAGCATGGGGATATTAGAGTGTTCTGCCAGAAGGTTTGGATACAGTCTTCTGCCCTCACTTGTAAAGAATCAGTTTTCTATCTGTCAGTCCCTGCTGCATGTTTTCGTGTCCCACGTCCAGAGGTGTCCATACAGGGTGCACCACAGGCCTGTAAGTGGCTGATAAATGCTGACAGCAGAAACGACACAGAAATGATTGAGTCGAGAGCAAAACGATAGCAAAGGACAGTTTCTGTAGAGCAGTTCAGGCTGTAAATATTTGACTGAAAACATGAAGCAAGTAAAGGCTGTCTGGACCCCCAGTATTTTCCTCCTTATATGTTCCATCTCAATAATGTCACTTTTCCCATAACGCAACAGGGCAGACTTGTCTATAAAATCATTCGTAGTCATTGTAGATATAGCTCGACACCTGTAAAACAGCTCTTCTATTAATTTTGTCTGTTTTTATAGAAATCTGACTTGTGTATGACTGTATTTGAGCTATATTTGAAAACTGCATGGATTTAAAACAACTTGGCAAGAACTGGAAAAGCACTGAGAAATTAAAACATACAGAACTGGACAAGCTTTAGCTTGATCGGGACTGACCCGCCACTTTTGCTAACCAGTGAACCTGAGTAGTACTGCACGTCTGAATTTATGTATTCACAGATTTTGTTTTTAAATCATTTGTTGAAAAGTCACCTTTTGCAGTTTTTTTTCCATTGAGCATACCAAAGATATTCTGAAGAAAATGCATCTTCGGAAGTTGTAATACCTAGGCGCAATGCTAGGTATTACGAAATACTACTAGCATTAGCAACGTAACGCAAACATAAGAGCCATTTATTTTCCTTGTAGCTGATCGGCTGGACCCTCAATAGTACAGACAAGAAAGACTGAGAGCGTTAGCTTTAGCCAGGGGTGCCCAAAGTGGGTCCTGGAGGTCCGGCACCCTGCATGTTTTAGTTCTCTCCCTGGTTGTAGTAACAACTTTTTCAGCATGTCAATGTTCTTCTTAGGCCTCTAATGAGCCATCATTTGGCCCAGGTGTGTTAAACCAGGGAGAGAACTAAAACATGCAGGATGCCGGCCCTCGAGGACCCACTTTGGGCACCACTGGCTTTGGCTTTTGTGCAGAAATGGTTTTCACTGCGCATTTTAGTGCACAATTACATTATTTGGTGTTTGAATTATTAAAGTTGGATGTTTTAAGCATCTTTGGTGGAGCTTTCAAATAATTTTGCTATCTGTGGCCTCTAACCCAAGGAAACAAGCGTTCCACTGTAGTTACTGGGAAATAAAAACCCAAAAATTAGTTGATTTTTTAGGTATTTAAAAATGGAAGAAATGCAAAGACAGGAATCTGACAGAAAACCATTTTTTCCTATGACTCATACTGGCTTCATTCAGGTTGTAAGAGATCACGTTTTCACCAGATAAGAGTTAACAGGGTACAGTTTCATTGCTTTGAGCTTCTAACATCTATAGGTTTCTAATTGTTATGAATTGGCCACACAATTCTGCATCTGGTGCATCTTTGAATAAAAACTCAAGAAAGTGAAAAACAATAAAGTTTCTATAACAAAATGTTCCTTGTCTGCCATTCCTAATGCCAGCAGATCAGTTTGATTGTTGTGTGTTGTGATCCCCTCGACCCAAACAACCCAAGCACTTTTTCTCTTCACTCTGCCCTTTGGAATTTTGTATTTTGAGAAATCTCGGGGTAGAAATCCATATTTCATTATCCAACATTTTTGTCAGTGTGCATCTGTTACTGGGGGAAGGGGGTGAACTCAACAAGATGGCATTGCAATGAATCAAACACACCTTGGATGTGAACTTTAATTTACAGAACTTTCATTTTGCAAAGATTTGTGGATTCACTCTGTCCAAGCAAACTCTTAAACATCTGCAGGTTGTTGGAAGAACAAGTTTTCTGTGAGTTAGAAAGTTGTTTTTTCTAGTTATCTAAAGCTTCAGTTATTAGGCTGAGAAAAATATTGTAATGTATGTTTGTATTCTAACTGTGTTGAAAAATATGGAATAGACAACCTGCAAATAATCTATAATTAACTAGATTTATATTAGGATTATTGATTGTGTTTGTTTTGGTGTGGATGACGACTGAATGTAGAAACAAACCATATTATCAATAATACAATATGGTATGGCTAAAGTAATTGCAGGGGTTACTTTTGATATGTTTATGGAGCTTAGAAGAGTCACTCTGACCTCTAAATGAAAATATTTTTAAAGAAAGCGTAAATTAAACATAATCTTGACGATTCATGCGAGCTGTCCTCAAGTTTGCACCCGAATGGTCGACAAACTCCTACCTAACTATTCACTCGGAAAGAGAACTCTTACACCGACAATGTTTATGAATTCACTGCTAGCTATCTAGAATATTTTTCTTGCTCAACTCTGGAAGAGGTGGATTATATATTCCAAATGACCAACTGGGAATGCTAACAATGTAAGCTAAATGAGACCAACAACAAGTCGAACTTCAAGTGAGGCGCTCAGAGTTGCCTTTTTCCTCAGTAAAGTTTTTGAAATATTCTCCCTATTAGCCCCTACTATTTTAATTATCACAGGTTTTAGTGTTAATTAGTATTTTCTGATAGTCGTTTTGCTTTTTGTAATGGTTAATCAGTAGATATTGGTTGTTTGAAAATGTATTGACTGTCAGTCGTCAGCTTTTGCACTGATTTAAAATGAATTCAGAATCATAATCTGTGGTCAGATTTGTACCTGGGAAGTAAAAGTATCACCTCTTCAGACAGATTTAGATTGATTCCTACAGTATCATCTGATGGAGCAAAGTAGGAATGTCAAAAACAGGGAGTCTGTTATTTTCTTCTCAGCAGTTTTGAAAAAATAAAAAATAAAATAAAGAATGAAGTGTGTGGATCTTGAGCTAAGCTAGTTTGACTGCCTCATTATCACAGGTGAAGGCTCTAAAGTCGAGCCTACCAGCTCGCCACCTGAGGTTCAATCTTCGCCCGGTTGTGTCAGTCGAGTCTCCTTCCAGAGGCAGGCAGACTTCTGAGGCGGCAGCCTCCTGCCTATCGCCCACTATGAGCTCATGCATTATTCTGCGCAAATTCCTCTCTTTCAAGAGAGAGGAGGAGGCCTTAATACATAAAGAAGACAGCTTACGGACAGCCTGGCGGACCTTAAATGGCGTAAGAGATGAGTGACTATTACATTTTCCACTCGGCTCCACGTCTCTCTCCGGCTTTATTTCCTATTTCCGCCAATTGTGTGCTTTTTATTTCTCCCTCTCAGTTTGACTTGTGTCCCTCCTGTTGGAAAAGCAGCTCTTGTAGCTAATCATGTGTTCATCAGAGCTCACGTCAAGCTACACCACACCAACATCAGTGAGGTTGAAAGTGAGGTTGAGAATGGTTCAGGAGTCTTTCTCAACGCTTAAGCTCTTCTTGGGATTCAGTAGCATCCTCCTTTCCACAAATAACTCAAAAGAGCAGTAAATATAGACCAAAGTCAGAGCTGAAAAGGAGGACATGGTGGGTTTTTTTTTAATCCTTTGGCTTGGTCCTTTGCCATCGGCCAACAAAACAACTTCTTTGTTGGTCGATTTCTTGGTTAGGTGGGAATATATCGTAAGTTATTCCAGACCTGGTTCGGTATTTCTGAGCAACATCAGCATTGTTGGAATTAAATGGTTTTAATTGTTTTAAATGCAGGTTACCTTGGTAAAATTTCCAACACTTTGTATCTCAAATCTTTAACTAGCTGATTCTCTTTGTTACACAAAAAGAAAGTTGATGTAATGAATAGTCATCACATCTTTCATGCACAACAATAGAGCCATTATAAATATGCGCACAATAATTACGATTCAAATTGTTCACATCTTTTCACGCCTGCAGCACAAACTGAAGACAAATATGTGACGGGACAAAATGATGGTTTATTTAGAAGACATAATGAGCAATAAGCATACTGCTACCAGGAGCTGCAGCCAAATTTCACAAAAAAGTACACTCTGTAAAACTTCTATAAAAACAAGACACAATACTTGTCAGATTTTAACGAATTAATATTTAATGCAATTATTTAAAACAGCCTACATGAAATTCTATTACACAGATATTATGACAACATGACCCTATAGGTCATAAGGTGAACGTTATCTGACTTATTCACAGTGACTGAAATCAGTTGGAGAATTACTGACAACTTGTAGAAGTAGGCCTAAATGCAAATGCAGTGAAAAATGTACATCAAACAAGAATAAAATTGAGTTATATTATTATGGTAAAAATATTTTCCAAACAAAATTGTTTATCACAATCTAATAATTTCACATATGAAGTAGTCTTGAACAGCGATTAGCTGATCAGAAACAAACAAAATAAATTCTGTCTTTTCTTAGTTTTTGTCAGGACAACATTTCCAGTTCAAAATCTCTTCTAACCTTTTTTTTTTTTTTAAATGCTTAAAACTATCACGATTGCTGCATTTAATTCAAACATCGCAACAAATAAATCCAAGTAGTGAAGCAGGTTGACCTTGTGTTTAC
This sequence comes from Brachyrhaphis roseni, assembly GCA_903066815.1. Classification (NCBI taxonomy): domain Eukaryota; kingdom Metazoa; phylum Chordata; class Actinopteri; order Cyprinodontiformes; family Poeciliidae; genus Brachyrhaphis; species Brachyrhaphis roseni. The sequence goes on from CAEFZY010006506.1 coordinate 52,427, forward strand.
AAACGATTCCATTTCCCAGCATTGCTTCATTTGACTTATATAATGCAAAGCAGCATTTGCTGTTAGTTCTTTGTTCGGCTTTCTTTCCCCTTGCAGCCATTTTAGGCCATGTATTTTGAGATGCGCACACACAAAGAGACAGTCTGACCTGATCACGGTGACCCGCCGGTCTCCTCCACTCCTGCAGCACTTTGCAGGATACCTGGTCCCCGCAGCAGCTGTGTTCCAATTAGAGAGCCCTGACTTCTGTGGCCTGTATTAGCATTTCATTTAGACGCCTCTGCTCCCCTGCCCGGCTCCCGCGGCGCGGTGGTCCGCAGCAGACTGCCACCGGTTCTGGCCGCTTGGCCGAGGCTCGCCCACCACTCCCACTAATTGACTCTTGATCTTCCCGTGGCGCACGAAAAGGGCTCACACCGCATTAGCTGCGACGCTTAGCGCGACGTGTAATATCATCCAAACTTTTTCAGGTGCTTCACTGTTTTTCCATTAGGTAGAGAATCATAAAAAAAAAGTTGAAATTTGCCATCTGATATAAGAGGACAAAAGACGAAGCTTGAAGGTTATTTAAACTACAAGCTCACTGAGCCTGGTGTCCAAATGGTTTGGCATAAGGGCCACAAAAATTTTAGAACATTCTTAAATCAAACTTTTTTTGCCTCATTTTATCTGTTCCAAAATTGACCATTTTATTGAAATTAATTATTTTTTTTGTAGAAAACGGATCAGTAAATCATTGTAGATATCAAAAATACAAAAATATATAGCAAAATTGCATCAGCCAAATAAAAGTTTTGCATTTTATTTGTTTTTTTTTTCTTATTTGTTTTTATTTTGAGTAAAAACAGGACAATAATTGTGGTTTTAGTTATAACAAAATTAAGATGAATGCATAACGGAAATACATTTTTTTCAACCTAATATTTAAAAAAATTTTAATAAAATTGAGGTCTCGGGGCCGCCCTAGACCTCAAATGGCCCCCGTGCCACACTTTAAACACCCCTGGCTCATTCCTTTCAAGCTGTAATTCTAGTGGCTTTTAATCAAATCTTAAAGCAAGATAAGAATCACCCACTTCTGGTGGTTTAGACGTTGGGGTGAACATTAACGGTGCCACGCTGCTGCCCGGGGTCCGCCGCGGAGAATGAGAATTCCCTCTAATCACTGATCGCCTGAGAAGAGGGCCACAGTGGAGCCAGGCACTGCAGGCCTATCTCTAAAGAAGCACGCCACATTGATTTACATCAGCACACACAGGACGCAGGCGACCACATGCAAATGAAAAGTATCCATAAATACAACAGGAAACGCTACGTGCACTCCCTCAGCGGGTGAGATATTAAAAACGGAGTGGATGCAGAGCTCTCTTTGTGCACAGAATCATCTCAAGTATTCAAATATTATATGCAACCTTTTTATACGCACACACCCACACGCAGAAAAAATACAAACAAAATAAAAAATAAAAGTCAGTCCCTGGGTGGTCTTTGCTGACAGGGTCTTGAAAGAGAGTTTATTTCCCAGGCTGATGCAGGAAATAAAAAGGATTCAAAAATATCTTTAAAAATAATACTTGCATAACAAGGCGAGCCTTCCTTGTGGTTAGCATATGTTATTGAAAAATGTGTTAGCAGCAGCGACGTAAGGCCGTTGGGTGTAAAAGTCAGGGGAATGTATTTTTCTCTCATTTAATTAGCGGGGTCTCAGTTCAGAGAGCCACCAACAGTCAGCAGGCAAAACAATCGCTAATATTTTCCATGACAAGTCACCTAAATGAATTACAAACGGCCTGTAGGTTTACGTTTTCACTATCATACATTTACTTTATTTATAGGAGACAACTATAAAGTATATTTTACCTTAATTTGTATATAAAATGTTCAAATCAAGAAATAGAATCAAGTCTTATGATCAATATTAAAACTTAACTAGTTTTTTTTTAAAATGATTTGTTATAAATGTTCTGTCTATAAAGAAACAAAAGTTAAATTATGTATTTTTTTTTACTGTTTAAATGAAGTCAGCTCTTAAGAGTTTAAATTGAATCGCTTAGATTACATTCAAGCATTAATATAAAATATAATCTAAAGGAAAACCTAAAATATTTAAGTATTTTGACTGGAACTGATCTGTACTGAAGTACATCTTTTGAAAGTCTTGAACGTCTTTTTGTGGATAATAATGTTGATAATAACGTTATGACAACAAAGTCATTTCTCTCTCCAAGTGATGTTGAAGAAGCTTGTAGGAGTTTGATTTGTTTGTTTTTTCAAGAGAACACCCAGATTCACATGAGACAATTCGATGGGGCTAAACATAAAATACAGCATGTTGCCTCAAAACCTTCACACCATCCGCCATTGTTGTTATGCAAGATGTGTATGAATAATAGTAAACCATATGTAAACGCCATACATTGGTAACAAATACAGCGTTTTCTCAAATGACATGTTTTTGATGTCTACACAGATATGCAAAGGCAAAATTTTCCCACCGATTTAAATAGAGATAGATTTAGGGCCCACTAAACAGATGGTTCCATGTGAATGTTGGGCAAAACCTTAAGAAATTTTATATATAAATGATATAAATTTCAGTAGCTGCTCTCATTTTACAATTGATCAGGCCTACAGGAAACTTTCAGAAACCTGCACTTCTTTTCATAGATATTTTCACACACAGAAACAAATGTTTATTAGAATGGCTAAACATTAAAAAGCAAAAGATAGTAGAAAAATTATTTGGACAAAACAGAGAACACTTTTCTTGTGTTTTAGACAGCTTGATATTTTCTCATATGGACTTTAGATGAAGTACCAGACCACCAATTGGGAAATAATGAGACTCTTCTGTGGTAATTAGTGGCCAGTATAACCAATTAGATCAGTTCTCCTTCACATCAGGAAGTGTTAATTACTTGTCTCACTGACTGATCTTAAGGGGTTCGGGTTAGGGTGTGGATTTTTTTTTATTATTCTGCATTTTGCATGAGCCACCTACTTTATCTTATCTTTTTTGTTTTATTATTATTGGATAATGTTCAATAACTCACCACTGCATCACAGCACTTTAAGTTTTGGACACATGTTTTTTAAAAAAAAGATGCAGTGCTTCTGAACTTTTTTGGACTGGAAATAAAATGAGCAGAAGACGAATAAAATAAGATGCAACTGTAGAAAGACAGTGATCAATAAAAAGAGCCAAAAATAACAGCTTGTTTGGGATCTGAAAACAAATAATCGAGGAAATTCATTAGATGTAGCAGCTAGAATCCAAGAGATCAATAATTACAATACTAAGTCTGTATCGTTTCTGGATTGATACTAGCGTGGTAAGATTGATGCTTTAGTTTCAGATTCCCGCTTAAAATTCATTTTATTGTTATAGTGTAAAACGTTTTTATCTTGATTTGTTCTCAAATGATATTAGTTCATACTTTTGTACTACAATGTACACTTATTTTTTTGTTGATTGATTTATAAAACATTTTGTGGACACCTATAAACATTGTCCAAACTATCTCCTAAGTTTTAGCAAAAATAAGTCAAAGGAAAATCCATAAATGCACTTAACAGTCAGAAGTTTGGTATAGCATACTTAAATACTAAAAAGTACCAGTATCATATCGGTATCAGCAATTCTGACCCTGGATTTATTTGGAATCGTTTCAACACCAAAGTATGCAATATAACACGCCTGTAGTAGGAGCAGCTGTCTTTTTTTTTATTCAAATAAATTTTATTCCAAACCTATTTGTTCTTTATGTTCTAAATTGGTAACTTATTAAGCAACTAACAGGAAATAGACAATTGGGCCATACATTCCCATTTCAAAGCTTGTTTCTCAAAGTAAATGACATGAGAAGAGAGTTTCCCTTTTGTAATTATTAGAGTTTGCAAAACATTTTCAGCTCCAGATGGCATGCAGTAAACGTATGGTGGTCCCAACAGCCGTTAGCAACGTCCCAGTGTAAACATCAGTGAAATACTTGATGTAAACAATGGGCCTTAACATTTAGCCTTTAATATTTAAACTGAGGAATCATCCAGAAAATGGACTCTGGATTTGGAGCAAAGAAACTAAAACTTGCCATGATGCTGGCTGGCCTTTTTATTGCAACACTTGATCTTAAACGCCTTCTAATGGATACTGAGCAGTGACTTTATTTCTTGGCTTTGACGGTAATTAAAATGTTCTCAGCAGGGGATGCCAAAGATCTATTCCCGAGTTGAGGAAAACTCCATAAAATGGCCGTACATATTCATCACCGACGCCATCGGTACGCTGTGCCCAAAAAGCCGCAGCTGTCCAAGTTTTCGTCGCTCCGGCGAGTCACCGTGACAAGAAATGGATTGCGGTGCTTTCCCGCCCCAGTAAACAGGCTTCCTGCTTGTGAAGGTGTAAGATGGGTTTGATATAGGATCCTGTTTAACCCAGAAACGACGGCGTGGCCCCTGGGACGGTCCATTCCTCACGCTGCACATCCATCACGCGGGGCAATCGAACGGATGGGATACGGGGGGCTTTCCCCGGGGGAGGGCAAGGAAGAGCCGGCCGGGGAGAGAGGAGCTTGAGAGAGAGTCGACGGAGGCGAAGGGTGGCAGATTCCGCCCAGGGCCGCTCGGGTGACGGCAACAGTGGCCCCGCCTACTGCGTTTGCCCACTTACGATGCACAATTCTAAACAGCCTCTTTTGTCATGCTCCATCATGCTGCACGCGCTAAACGGGAGACAGAAGATCCATAGGGGATCCCAGGCGGAGCACTGGGGAAATCTTCTGTTTAGGCATGAAACGCAGGATCTAGATTGGTTTAGTTGCGCCGGATTGGCGGCGGTTAGGATTTCTGCGTGTCTACCTGCTCACATTCATGTGCCAGACCTCGTATCGGCTCTTTAGGGGCCTGCAGGAGCCACATTAAAAGGTAGAAAACAGAGCTTTCCCCATCTCAGTCCAACAGAAGGGGCCTTATCATATCTGTGTGATTTTAGTGTTGGGGCTGAATTGTAATAAAGCCATCTTCAAATTCCCCCACTGACCTTTAAAGATTTGAGAAAATGACTGCTGGCACCACTACTGGGAACCCAAAGAATCCATTTTGAAATAAATGTTACCGAGGCATTTTTATTATTTTTTTTACTGCATACTTCTTAAAATTGATTCCTGGAACATCTTTGAAAAATAATAACCAGAATTCACTGCTAGATAAGCGCAGCATAGATGATGTATAATTTGTTGTTTAGTAGTGAGGTCAGGAAAAAAAAAGAAAAACATTATGAGGTTAGTGGTAACAAACACTCCAGGTGGGTTCAGGATAAATATGAGAAAAGCACCTAATGCCTACAAAGTACGGTGGAGGATCTGTGATGCTGTGGGCCTGCTTCAAAGACTTTAAAAGTAATTTTAGTGTGAGATCATGCTGCTACAATAAAAATCTTTTGAAAGATTTATACACGTTTTTCTTAGATCCAAAATTGGGGACTTGTTCTTCAACTATAATAAAGTATAACACAGTAAACTCCCATGTCCAGGAAACATCTAGTATGTAAACTATGACTTTTCAACATTTTGATCTTCCCTTTGTACGTTCTTCTTTATCTAAATGTTAAATACCTTTTACATCACAAGTCATAAACTCAAAGTCTTTCCTAATGGATAGCTCTTGTTCAAATTGTCACTTATAAACTTTTAACTATCTTGATAAAACCCAGGGTAGAGTTCAGACAAAGACAAAACCACAAAAATGCCTGACTAGTAGAAGTTTAATGAAATATAGAACATAAACAACAAAAAGTATTGGTATTGGTTCTGTACTTTCTTGGTATCAAATTGATACCAAAATATGCAGCATTGCACACCAAACTGCCTGCATCTAGATGTTTGTTGCTTTGGTCCAGAAATTTAAACCTCTGGTTTTCTTTGGAGCGCACAAGCAGCAGAAAAAGCTATCTTACAGCAAAACTGGGAGCATCTGCTGACCTGCCTACCTACAGGTCAGCAGCTGTTTCCATCCTGGTCTGCAAGGACAGATTTCACTTCCTCAGTAAAACAAAAGCTTTCCTCCTTGTTGTTCACGGCAACACACAAAGTCTTCAGTGTGGCTCTGCCTTTGTAAAATAAAACTTCATCTCTGGTATCTTTAGGACAATCAAAGTACATTGTGGTTTAAAATGTTTCATCAGAAAATTGCCAGCAGATTTTATTGGACAGGTGACATCTTACTCCAAAGGGGAGCGGCTGTAATAGCACATCTGATTGGCTGGGATATTAATTATGCACTTGGCTTCCCTTGACCGTCTCTGTGTCCCCCTCCCTGCCCGCCTTCCCCCTCTTTCGCTCCCGAGTCTCCGCTGTGCGCTCATTAGTGAAATGGATTACTAATGGATTATTAATCTAAGAGGAGGGCAGTTTGAGGCGACCTAGCTGTGAACACCTGGAAAGAAACAGTAAATAGCAGTTTACACTGACAAACACACACACACGTACGTGAATGTACTGCCGTCGGCGCGTTCCCCGCTTACACGTGCGCACGCTGGCTAGGCGTTAGTCACAAACCTTTTAGAAACAAAAATAGCTTGACCGTTTGATTTATTGTTAGCCCCGCAAACATAACGGATACGTCTAATTAGCGCATAATTAATTGTGGTGCCATCTTTGGTTCTGCGGGTTTTGGCCTCCGAATATACGGCCTCTGCCGCGTCCTCTGCTTTCAGCCCGTACCGGCAAGCAAACAAATAGCTCCACGCGCCGAAGTACACTCGAGATGCCGCATAGATCTTCCTCTGCAGCCCAGACGCCATTACATTTGCTTTTGTCACTTAATTATTTCTCGGGAGAGGCAATTAGCCACCTTGCATCAGCCACAGTTTGAAACATGCTTGCGTTCATAGTCGCAGACAAACACAGCGGTTCGCATGACTCCACATATGGTCCAAGACTGCAGGTGTTACTCCTATACACACATTAGGCATTATCACTCTGGAGCGCGGGTTCCAGCGAGAGCCTGGAAAAAAAGAATCTCTGAAAACAAACGGAGGAGGACATGTTTAGGCGTCTAATTGAATAACATAAATACTTCTAGTTTATATGCAGAGCAACCCACAAATTCAAATCTAAGTACATATTCTCCATATCAAAGAAAGACTTCAAAGGGAAACTCTATCCATTTGGGGGTTGTTTCTTTAAAAATAATCACTGGCTTAAGCAGAAAAATAGAGAAATATAAGATACAGTTAAAGCGGGAAAACAACACAAGAGAATGCTTCAAAGTGTAAAAATGTAAGAATTTTCTTGTGGGTCATTACAGCAGTCTTAGCTACCTTATGGGATATCAGATCTAATCTGAGGCCAATTAAAAAACTCTTACTCTTCAAATTTCTCCACACTTTCTCTCATTGCTACCATAAACTTCAATATATTTTGTTTTATGTGTTTAAACAACACAAAGACGTGCCATAATGGTAAAGTAGAAATCGACAGCCACTCTGATGCCTCTTATGTGAAAACACCTTAATATGAAACAATGTAATAAAATCAGGCTTTAGATGTAAGAAAACATTAAAATGGGGTTATGTAATAATCAACGCACAATGTAATCAAATTCTTGAACGTGACTTGAATCGTTTTTGTCTTGGACATGCAGATTAATACCGAGTGATTTGGCTGAGTCTGAAAAGGCCGTTAAATGGCCAAAAGTTTGGCATTTTATTAACCAGTTTCAATTTAAACACGTATAGAATACAACATGCTAGACTTAGAATGATTAGAATGAACACAGTTTGTGATCATTTATTACATTATACAAAACATTATTACTTTATCTTTTCTGAAAAGTAATAATCAGCACCAAATGTAACAATGCAGCAGAAAGTATTGCAAAATGTGTAAGGATTTTGTCATATCACTGACATTTTACTATGTTTTGAAGCCAGATTTTAATAAATTATTACATATTACGGCATTACTACATAATTACACCATCTCGTCAAGTCCAGTGCCAAAGGTGTAAGTGCTTTGTTGTGAATAAACCCAGAAAAACAGTCAAAAAAGTTGGCAATAAAGAACTGGACAAGTTTAAAGCAGGTTTAGGTCATAAAACAACATCCCAAATTCTGAAAATCTCAGTCTGCTGTAAATCCATCAGACAAAAATACAGACAAAGGCATATCTGCTTATCTACAGAGGCAAATCCCAAACATGGGATTAGACAAACTTTACTTTTTTAAATGTGTTTGCTAAATAGAGTGCACATCACTCTGAGCAATGATCTCAAACAGCCTGAGTTACAATTGGATGGTTTAGATTGAAGCATATACAAGTTAATCTAAGCAAGAATTGGGGGAAGTGCTCAAAAATCTGTTTTTTACAGATGTTCTCAATCCAATCAGACTGCAATTGATTGACAGAGACCAGCAGAAATTTCTTTCCTTGCAGCAAAGGTTTGTTCTACACTTCTCTGCTCTTACTTGCATCATTTTCCTACTTTTTGCTTTAACTTCCAATAAAATACATTGAGGTTTTGTGGTTGTGCAATGACATAACCTTTATATACTCAAGATGTGTGAACAAATGGGAGGAACATGGAGTACAAATTGATATATCTGAGCCTAAATTTGACACTTATTTAAAAAAAAAAAAGATAAAGCAAAAAGTGGCATTTTAATGTATAATTCTGCATGTATTTTTCACATTGCCTTTAAGGTCATAAATAAGTTGTTCTGTTTGTTAAAATGAGCTCATTTTGAATCGTCGCACATGACATTTATATCCATTAAAGCAAAGAAACAGAACATATTTCTAGCTTGTCTCCGATTCGCAACGTTTTGGAGATGATTAATTCAGCTTCTCCGAGTCCAACGGAGATACAAACCTCGAAAAAAAATTCAAGGGAGGTCCACAGCTCTCCATTCTCTCTGATTAGTTACAAAGGTCTCCCTTTTTGCTGCTGCTATCATAGTCGAGATAGACAGCCAAGATAACTTGGCGCACTCCCGGCAGCTAGACCAAAAGCACATCTAGCCACGGGATCCGCCAGCCTCCACGGTAAAATTTAATTCGGTGAGAGCGCAGCCTTGCAGAAGCATCCACCCCCATATTCATCAGCCGCCATCGATTATCGAGGCCTGGTGTTTTTAGGGATGCAACGAGGAGCGGATAAAGAATCTGAATTCCTGGCTGGACTATCAGTAAAGGTTATTAAGCCATTGTTGATGCATCCATTTGTCGTGGCTGTATCCAGCAGTGTGACATTTATCAAGTATGTCCAGCTAAATGTCACAGAGAGAGGTAGCTCGCTGTCCTGTCCCTAATTAGGACCCTGAAAGTCACACTGAAAGTCCCTCTCTTCCACTCCAGGACAACTTTGATCTCTTTCTCTTCCTTACTCTTGCCTGTATTTTCTGCACCCTCCCTTCTTTTGTCGTCCCTCCCCCGCGTTTCCCAAAGCATAGCAGGTAGTGCATGTTAAGCAAACTTTGGGGTTTTAACAATTGATTGCGAGATGAGGATAAAGCTCAGACAAATGGGGAAGCATGTGGGCCATCCGTCACAAATACAGGACTCATTGTTTGCAGATTTTAACCTATGGGAGAGCTCGCTTCTTCCCCAGCGGCCTCCACAAATCATAGGCAGGCGAGGGAGCGCAGTGCGCTCGGCAGGCCTGGCCTGGGAATAGCCTGAAAGCGGGACGGAGACTCAGCTGTGTGAGCAAAGTGCCAAGCTTGTACTACTTGCACTCGCTCCCAACGCACCAGCCCCAGTTTTACAAGCATGAAATTGATTTTTTTTTTTTGTGAGATTATGGAAGGGAAAAATGAAAATGTATGTGAAAATCAAAAGAGGTAATCAGATTAAATTTAGAGTTGCGACATATTTTGTTTTGTCAAAATTGCAGAGTTTTCCAGAACTTTTCTGGACATCAGAGTGAGACATGTTTGTTGATTCACAAATCCTTAACAGTACGGAAACTAGGTTTTTAATTCAAAGTGTTGCTTACGGCTACAAACAGTGTTTTAAATCAACTCAGCTTTTAAAAGCTAACACTTGGACTTGAGCAATGGATTTACTAAATACCATAACATATGTTTTTGAAGTCTGTAACACCATCATCATATTTGGCTTCTAAACCAGAACCATAGGTCCAGTTTAACAACTAATCTAAAACAATATGGAGGCAAAAAGTTAACGAACAACAGCAAATCAACATTCACTCCTAATCATTTCGAGGGCCTATGGCAAGATGTAAAAGTTATTTGTTTTCCCATCCAATCTGACTGAATTTAAACATTTTTGCAAAACAAGATGGAAAATCCACATTTGATTAGCCATCTTTATTCCTTATAAATTCCTAATTATGTTGTTAAGTTATAAAAAACGAGCCAGCGGATTCTTCTCTGGGTAGTTTTATTCAAATGATGGAGTCTGGACAAACATGGTCACACAATGGTTTAGCTCTCAGTAAGAACATGATTTATACAACATAATGAGGCATCACAAAGATCACAATGGCTGGTTGGTCCATAAGATGGCATAACTGGTTCCTATTCACGCATTACATCATCAATTAAGAATGTCCAGACACTGTTCTGAACAATATGTGTCTCATAATCGCTGGAACATCTGTCTTAATAGTGTGTGTGCAGATAAACCAGAGTGTCCCATCACCTGAGTGCTCTTCCTGCCAGGTTTGACCCAGATTGCTGCATTTGTCAAAAATGCTGTATAACAGCTAAGTTCTCACACACTCCTGCGACACTAAACTCTCCTTTGGAAAGTATTCATACCCGTCTTAAATTTTGGTTCAAGGTAGGGACAGGAATTTATTGTATTATTTATTTTCTTATCGTGGTAAGAATTTTGATTAATCAATGTTATAATTTCCAGTTAACATTTTAAAACTATCTATATATATACTATTTTCTGAACATTGTTTAATGAGAATATCTCATTTTAAAATAATGATTAAATGAAGTTAGTCACACTTTCTGTGACTGATGTCCCAAAGAAGCAAATGGGAACGTTTTTAAAAGAGCATTATTTGTGTTTTTGTGGCTATGATTACTGTGAAAGGTGGTCACCCATAAGAATAAAAATAAAATGAAATAAGAAATAAATAGTTATAGTTATCGGAAAATATCACAATAAAACTAAGTTATAGAGGTTAAAGAGTTGGTGATATGTTTGCAAGATACTGCATATTGTAGGAAATTATCTTTTACATTGAGTTCAGCTGGACATTAACATTAGCCATAGAGAACAAAGCATTGATTTTATGCTGCAACATTTAAAGCTCAAGTAGTCTATTTTATGTTTTGTTCCTAAATTTTAGGAAGAAACAAAAATGATCCAGTTTCAGAGACTTCAAAACATTTATTCTTTCCAATCGCTGCTTTAACTCCTTTTATAGGAGTCTCCGACAACTTAAGTTACAGGCTTTTGTGTACTGTGAATTGTTGCTAATTATAATCGCCTGATGAACCTGGCACCGAGTCCAGTTTTTAATAGTATTTCTGTGCAACATTTAATTACTTGTAATTATTTTGGCATGGTATCGAGTTCAGTGCGTGCCTTTCAGAATCATTCAGTCGCTGTTCTGTGTGTTGAGTCACAACTCTGAGCAAACAACACAGGTCACCTTGGGGTTTTTTTTGTTGTTGTTTTTGTAGTTGGTGTGAAATCCGTGGCTTCCAAAAAGTTTGTTCTTTTTTTTTTTGTTTTGTTTTTGTTTTTATTTGTTTGTTTGGCTGCGCGAGCTTTGAAAAAAGTCCAAGGTGCGTGGAAACCCAACGCAGACGAAAACAAGAAACTCTTTGAAAGATCCTACATGGAATCCTGCGGTCCGTATGAATTCACATCGTGAGAAACACACCTCGGACCTCATTTCAAAGTCGGAGGGAACAATATAAACAGCAACAATGTTTTATATGGAGCTCTTTACACACAAGATCTGATTCAGGTATATAGAAGACGTCTGAAGTGTCGAAGAACTCCGGCACATATGGAGTTCTTAATGGTGGAGCATGTTGCATTAATGTGTGGTGGGCTAACCCAGTGGTGAGTATCAGGAGACCTCCTACCTGTATGGAGACGGAGCCAAAAACAGAGCCTTGGACTCATGGGAGAAATGGCTCTGAAGCCTGAGATTGATGATAGTTGGGGTGTGCATGAGTATGTGCAATATACGAACCTATTAAATGGATTTTATATGTTTGTTTTCATTAGTTTGACAAGGAGAATGCTTGGGTCATGTTAATGAGGTTTCAATTTTTCCCTCAGTGGTAAATACTTGCATGAAGAAATTCACATTTTACGAAATCCAGGTCCCACGCCTTCCTTTCTGCTTTTCTGTCATTTAATTTCCCTCCTCACTCGCTCCCTGCTGATTCCTCCCTCGTTTCCCGGCTGGGCCCCCTTGGCCTTCAGGTTTCCCCTAACTGAATCTTGTGCCGAGCAGACGTCTATAGGGGCCCACCTGCCATAACGCAAATAATGCATTGAATTCCTCTGCTTTGGAAGAAAGGTGATAATGCCTTTCTGGGGCTGTCGCGTCCCCGAGGAGCAATGCAGCACTGCGTAGCGCGGTGTCGAGCAACGTGTGAGGGAAGGTTTGCATAACCTTTTGATAAGCACATACAGTACCAAAGTAAACACACACACACATACAAAAAATGCATGTGCGGCCCATTCTGAGAATACCTGCTTCTTGCAAGGATTGCATGATGTTGTAATGAAATGTTGTCATCCTCGGAAAACTAGTGACATAATTGACAAAAATGTCACTAAAGAGCAATACAATAAAAAGCTACGTACTTGGGTGTGGTGATGGTGGAGGGGTAAAGCGTGTGATCTACGGAGATCTCGGTCCTTGGCGCGGCTGTCATGATTTGACCTTTGGCACACGTCTTCCCCTTCTCTCACAATTCACTTTTCTGTCAGATCAATGTCAAATAATGGTCATTAAAGTTGAAAAATTCTTAAAAAACAAAAAGCTATGTACGTACTTCTAATAAGCTACACAGAGAATAGGCTAAGCACCAGAAAGTATTCGAGACGAAAGCAACATACCGGCCCTTGTGTTGAAATCGCCACTTTTGTATGGTGGAAGTGCTTGACCCTGAGCGATACAATCTGTCGACTTCAGTTCTTGTTAGCATCACCTAAGACAAATTGATCATAGGGGAGGGGTCAGAAAAAGAACAATTTAATAATCTTATTACAATCACAGACTTATAGGAGGGGCTAACTTCACCTGGACTATGGGGACTGAAGGGTCCCAAATGGTCAGACCAAAGTCGAACTGTCAATGCACAGTCACATAGTTTTCAGAAGTTTGTTTTGCCCCAGACACTTCATGGTCTGCAAGACCCACCAGGCCAAGCACCCTGTCCCGCTGCACTATATGTTAAGGTGTTATGTCGTGTGTGTGGTCTACAACAGTAGCCTAATGAACACACAGCGATTGTGACAAAGAGGATCAACTCTTAACATGGGTTCTGAGGAGGAACTTATGATTGATGAGGTGGAATATCTAATTTTATTTTACATGTTTTCAAAAAAAAGAATGGAGGGCAACTGTGACACATTTTCCCGCTTTATCGGGCCAGAAATGACGAGGGGGCTTCCATTCTGCTCTATGGCTGAGAAACCAGATGCTGGAAGTTCCACCTAAACACATCCACACAATTCAGATCAATCACATAATAGTTTTGCATGAAAAGAGCAGTAAAAAGTTTGCTCATGTGGTTGTGACAACTGGGGGCAGACGACATGAGGCCGAGAACAAAATGACACAATTTTCATCACGCAAATGTAACAATGAGAACCGATTTCGACAGTTCGACTCGACCAAGCAGAAGACAGATCTTTACATCACCAAGTCGAGCTTGTTCCCAGTAAGGATTGGACTCCATCAGGGCTACCTTTTTCCAATAATCCTATTTTTAATCCTAATAAAGGGAATCTCAAGACGCAGTTGTTGTGTGGTTTGGGAATCTCGAGGTCTGGGCCATGAATGTGAAGCCGCTGGGATGAGCTTCAGGTCCTTAATGTCAGAGACCATTGTTCTCAGCTGGAGAAAGGTGAACGGCTCCCTCTAAGTGCAGAGTTAGTCTGTGCCTCATGAGGAGAAGTTCAAGTATCTTGGTGTCTTGTTACCGAGTGATGGAACTGGAGATGGATAGACTGGGGCTACATCTGCAACAATATGGGTGCTACTGTGTTCTTTTGTTATAAAGACAGACTTTATAAAGCTAAGGAATTATTTGTTCAGGTGTACCAAAAAATTTAAAAACTAAGGTTTCTAAAGAAAATACAAAAGATAGAGGAAGTGCTGCAACAATGTTTTTCAGCACATGGGATTTTCATTCTGGCATGAATCTCATTAGGTTCAGAACTGAACATATTGCAGTTTGAACTGAAAACATTGATGTTTTTTGAGCTGAAATGTGCCAAATTTGGATGACAGAATTGTAAACTCTAAGTAAATCTGACAAAAATTCAACTTAAGTTTTAGCCTGTACGACTACTCCAGGAAAGCGATGTGAATATTGTGGTGAAAAGAAGCCTTTTAGAAAGTACAGATGTCATGTCAACATTTTTAACAAATAAAGAAAAAAATAGCATTAAAATTCGATAAACTGACCAGAGTTACAGGAAAAAGTGTGAACACATTTCTGGTCTGTGTCTTCTTCAGAGTGGTGCTTTATTTTATAGATTGCTCTTCATTATCCAGACCACCTCTATGTGGAATCACCTGGAGCCGACTAAAGTAGTCCCCTGTGAACAAGTTGAAGTTGAGACACGGCGGCTGGAGATTTCGAAGGCGGTGAATAAATTTTTAGAGGTTTCTCCATGGATTCCGTTTCTCAGACAGTCCTAATTAAAAGCATTTTTTGCTTTTAATTAGGACTGAACTTGCTTTTAACACAAAGCAAGTTCTGTGATTCTTACATTTTTTTTATCACACTCTGACAAGGTAAGGAAACACATGCATGACAGAAGAATAGTTGTACAAGAATTAAGCAAAAAAAATGTCACTTCTGTATACATGAAAAGGTTAAGGACATTGCATTGCCAAAGCAATAAAAAATACCAACTAGGTGAAAACATGAATGCTATGGTTAATACCAGCAGTAAATGAACAAACAGGATGACTGGGATGTCTGGGAGGAATTGAGCAGCAGTTGCTACTTAAAGATTTCTAACAAATGGCACTCTTGTTAAAGCGGCAGTATGTATTTTCCATTTTTTTTATGCTATGCCGCGTTTAGTTATCATAAAAATGCTGTAGCAAAAATGACTTGAAAGAAATTTGACCTTGCAAGTTAATGCGATAAAATTGGGCCTCTGTCTCTTTAAAGTCTCTTGCTCTATGTGAAACTCTACCTTCAAGAAGTCATCACAACATGGCTCCTCTATCATCCCTCTAGCAACATTTTTAACAGCGTTGCACTGAGAAGTAGCTCATATGAGGTCAGCAGATGCACAGTTCCACCAGGTGTTTGCTAATTGATGCTGGATAGTCTGAAGGAGCTGAGTAGATGTAGTTGTGGGGGAGGGGAGCTCTGTGAGGGAGAAGTTTAGAAGCTGCAGTTCTGAGGAGACGGAGCCAGGTCCAACCAGACGTTTTTCACAGCTGAAGGGTTGCCAAGGGAGATTAAAGGATTTCTCAAACATGCACGGAAAATAAATCAAAACAACACTCCAGTGTATGTTTTTGATGAGGGAACAACATTATAACATAATATAAAGCTTAAAAGTTGATTTTACATGATAGTACTCTAGACAATTCTCTTTAAAAATGACTAAAGTTCCAGCAATTCAGCCAAACACTTTTGTTACCTCAGTTGAAAGATCCATTCTGGAAAATCTTTTGTATGATTTCAAAAATATGTACAATCAGTCGGTTTTCATCTGCAAGAGGAAAATCACAACACAAATTTCAAAAGACAACTACAGCCTAAAGATCAATTCATAATTCACACAAATCAGCTTAGTTCCTTCATGGTCTCATGATAAATTTTGAACATTTATCACTTTGTTAATTATCTAGTAAAGCAACCACGTTCCCTCTAATAGAGCTGATACAGATTTTTTGACGATGTGTACTTCATCTCTTTTATGCAAAGTTCAAAAGGCTTACAGAACTAGAATGTCCAAATGACAGTGAAAGCAATCCTGTCCTAGCTAAAAAATACAAATAAAATGCAGAAGTTGTTATCCTTCAACAGGGCTGAAGGTATTTCCACAGAGCGCACACTGTTATCTCTTTCCTTGCCTTTGCACACATGGAAACAACTTTCATGCAAGCAAACCCCATGCATCCTTTGAGGTTGTAGACAAAGCTCGCGGATTCTCACACACACACCTATGCAAAGTGTTCATCAGCAGCCTCTGATGAATGAAGCATAGCATCAAAGATGACAGACAGTATATTCCCACCAAAGCCTCCTTTTTGTAGTTTAACCTAATCAGTGTTTTCCAAGTGTTTCAATCTGCATCCTGTAGGCGTGAGGGCGTCGTCTTTCAGATATACGACCCAGCAGGGAGCCCGCGTTAACGCTGCCATGGAAAACAAGTGGCAAAGGAAAGAAGAGCAATTGAAACAAAGATTGGTGTTGATATGAAAGGAACAAGATGTGGCTCAACTCAAATAGAACTGATCAATGAGCTCCTAGGAAGAGGCATGCTGGGAATTTGGCTCTTCCTTGTGGCACATCTTCGCTTTGGAGACATTCAAAATTTGTTGGGGGAAATTTCACGATTCTCTTCCGTCCTTTACTATTTTTTCTCCCTACACTCCCGAAGTTCCATAATCCTCCTCTTTGCAAATTTATCCTCCAGTGTTTTCATTACTTATTAAAAGCTGTCAAGCCACGGTTGGCCTTCACTCCATCATCCCCAGGAGTTCCCACATTTGGTGCAGGCCTGAGTGGAGTGGGCATAGCACACGCCATCCATTAGGCACAAAGGCTGTGGGGGAATTCTGTGGAATATTCACTCAAGTCTCCCCCTTTTTTTTTTTATAAATTATCATATTACTAAAGAGGTCCATTTGCTATGTATGGTTTGTTGCCTGGGAGCTCCTCCTAATAGCCGTCTATAAAGCAGGAGGGGGGCTTTGGACTCTGATGTATGCCAGCCAGACCCTACTGTCAGTGGCGGACCAGGCCATCATTTATCTTTTTTTTTTTCTTCTTTTTTAAAGGGCTCTTCCAGATGAGGAATATTTACAAGCATATTTGGCACAGATAAGGCCTAAAACAATCTATGCGGCACACTTTGCCGACACCACGCTGAGACGGGTGTTGACGAGGACGGTGACGGGGCGCGGGAGCGATTGACGGGAGTGGACTGGCACTCAGGATCCTGAGTGGGACGGAGGGAGGAAAATATCCACACGATATGCTGCGGTCATTTAGTGCGTGCCATGTCGGTGCGCCTTGGCCCATACATCATCTAAGAGGATTTAAATCAAAAAAGTGACGTTGGCAAAGTGATGGCATCTGGAGGCGACTGAAAATGCATTCATTTCCTTTTTGTGGCGCTTCACAGAATATATCCTCTGTAACGTCAGGATAGAAAAGTCTGCTAATGTATGATTCTAACTGGTGTTTTTTTTTTTTGTTGTTGCTCTTTTTATTCATGAGAACTATTTATACCAAGTACTGTTAGAACTAGCTTTACCTGGTATGATAAACAGACCTTAGCCCCTTTCTAATGGCACATTGTGAAGAATGTTTGCTCTAAATGATCCATGATACTTAAAATAAAGCACTTGCTCATGATTAGACAACTTAATGTGTAGATTTTATTACCAAATGCCAGCAGTAATTGGACTTTTTTGCAATGTTTTCATCGTGTAATTGCCCATTTGTTTTTCCTTTCACAGTTTTGGGGACAGAAACTTTTCTGCCATACCATTTATTTGTACCTGCTTCTATGAAGAATCAGTGAAATTAACTTAATTTTATTGCAATATGCTCTGCTACAACCTGGTAAAAATCAGTCCTACCCTCTTTTTTTTTATACAGAGGGTCAGGACTTTCGGTTATTGAGAAACAAGGAGGTTTTGAATTTCACCCAATCGCTAATGTTTGTCCATGACAACACTATGAAATAGCTGAACGAGGCGACTCAATGTTGAGTCAGTATTTGGAAGAGTCGCCACTTGAAGCCACCTATTTTAATAGTTCAAACACCAAATACACCTTAATGTTTGTTAATACACATAGTGAAAACTGTCTTGGCTCCAGTGCAGAACCAAGGAAAATAGCTTGGAGCAGAAAAATCTGAACTAAATAGATTGGGTCCCCTGAAACTGATTTCATCAGTTTAAAAACCCCCCAAAATGAATAGCATATTCTTTTCAGTGGGATTTATTTTGTTGAATAGTAAAGTATGTAGTTTTACAAGGAACCAGTGTGTTCTTAATTTCTATGGGAGAAGGAAAAACAAGAGAAACTATTTCAACTGAAGCCATTTATGCTTTTAAATTAAAATGGCAGCAGTTGGCAAACATTAAACCACTTCTTATAAATGCCTTGCTCCACCATCGTGTTTTTCTTTTCTTTTATTTATTTTTTTACATTCTTATAACAAGCTATAAAGTTCTACTCCTGTGCACCATCTGGATCGGATGCTGCTTTTCCTGTCACGCAACACAAATGTTTGGCACAGCGAGCTTTCCTCAGACAACAGGACACTCGGCTCAAATTAAAAAGAGAACACAACTGAGGCCGGTCGCAGTGGCTCCCGCAAACTGTAGGAATCTGTTCTGGATTTATTGGTTTCAATTTCACACCTCTCCTCTTTTAATGCCCGCTGTTTCGCTTTGTTTCTCACCTTCTGCGTGCACGCCCGTTCCCAAACTGCCAAAGTTTTCCCGATGAAAACAAAAAAAGTCTTCTCATTGTCCTTAGGATTTTTTGCCTCATTCCCGTATTGATTTATTTAGCTTTTCCTCCGTAATTTTTTTCTACTTTTTATTTAGAAGGTAAGACGATTGGGCCGTCTAGATGAATGCTTATCTAATTAACTCTCCATGCAGTTATTTCAGTGGCAAGCTGCCACCTGTTTAGTTTGAGTTCCATTTAAATGCCACATCAGACTTCACCAAACTAATTTCTTGACTTTTAATTATGACTTTTCGCTCGCCCGATTCCCTTCATTTGCATTCGCTTCCTCTTCCACCTCCTCATCTCGTCTCATCAGGCCTTTCAGACGGCCTCCGTCTCCAGAACCGTGTCTGTCATCTCATTGCAGAGGCTACAATGACCCACAGGCTTTGAATTTAAACGAGGCTGCGAGCCTGACGGGCCCGAACCACGCCCGGCCCGTATGGCAGCGCCTCTGATGGAAGGATGGAGGAAGAGCGAGGGAATGAGAAATGGCTGAGGAAAGCTTATGCTGCAGAAATAAAGAGAACAGAAGAAGGGACTCGGGTAGCTAAATTAAAGTCTCTTATTCATCCAGGGGGTCTGGTGGGAAGAGAATCGCAGAGGAGCAAAACGCCGAGCATTAATCTGGCGCAGGATGCTGGACGGAGGCGGGAGGAAAGGGCGGTCGCAGGTGCTCAACACAAGGACTCACCTGGCAGAAGAATGTGGCTTTAAAAAGAGCAAAGGAGAAGAGAGGAAGCACAGAGGGGGATAGAGATTGATGCCATCTCACATAGATGATAAAAATAAAACAAAGCAAAAAGAGATGTGGAGCGGCTTTTGCCTTTACTCCAGACAACAGAGGTCATATTTCACACCGAATGAACAAAATGTTGAGAAAAAAGTACACTATTTTGCAAAAAAAAAAGGAATGACGAACATATATTAATACTACTACGTTAGTTATAAGACACTTTAAAACAACCAGAGTTGCGACAAAGTGCTGTACGGATAAGAATCAGTGGAAAGGACAAACGAAAAGAGAATGCATCTGTTTAAACATAAATGTATTGCTTTAGTCTGAGTTGAATCTTTTGCAGGGAATTCTAATAAAAAGATACAATTCTCTTTAATTCTAAACAAACGTAAGTAATTCTGCTTCATTTTTTAATTGAATGTTATTCAATTTCAAATCTTGACATCCCTCTCTGTTCTTTGAGTAAAGCCAACATCAGCAGAAGTTTTCATTTAAATATTCATGCAGTGTTTATCAGTTAACATTTTTAATAACTAATAGCTAACTTCCATAGCTGTTTTTCTTCAGAAAAGATGTATAGATTTTTTTTTCTTATGCAAATGAGGCATTTTCTGTCAAAACACAATGTAATTTGTACACTTTCCCAAAGGAGAAATTATGGAGATTTTAAGATTTTAGGTACTTTTTGCAGATAAATTTAGCAAATTTTGCAAGTTTTGCAATTTACTTTTTGATAGTTTTGCAAAAAGGGTTCACTGGATGACGGCTGTACTGTTATCCATATTGGTTAACTCATCAATATGTACACATTACTATCCATCTGCTCATCCATTCATTCATTTTTTTCCCCAAGAGATACACTAGACACAATACATTCTTTCCAAGCCTTTTCTTTTTAGTGGATTTACTTTTTATATTGATTCATGGACTTAATCAAACATACAGAGTCAACACACAATAAATTTACTAGCATTTTTCCTGATTTATACATTAACAGAAGGCTAGCAAGCTGACATCAGCTGGTTAATAATGATGGAAGAAAGAGATGGGTGGCTGGGGCTGTTGCCCCCGACGACAACCTGAGCAATGACTATAACTCATGATGTAATCATGTTGTTAGCACCACAAAAAGTGCATTGGTGCTAATGTTACTGCATGTATCGCAATCCCACCAGTAGCAGATTGGCAAGAAGTAAAATTAGCCTTGGGCACGAGTCTGTTGCCATGGCGCTACTTGAGACGCATTGAAATGAACATCTTAAGTATTAGAAATATCTCAGATTTACATGAGAATATAGTGTTCAGTAGAGACATTCAAATCGTCCATTGTCAGTCTATGGTTGGACATTTGATGAAGATAGACAAGAGGGGAGAACAAAAACAGCAAAGGCATTTTTTAAAAAAAAAGAAGAAGAAGAACTCTAGAGTGGCTAAGATACATTCAGCACCGAGGGGCAGATGAAAGGAGGAGGGCAGGAGAATATAGGAGAGGACACTAAAGAGAAAGGAAGACAAGACATACTGGCCTGGTGCGGACTGGTGGAGCCTGGTTGTCGGAGTAGTCTCAGTGGGCCGAGGGGTGCGGACGGACTTACGGAGGGGAGGAGGAGGCAGAGATCAATTCTGTCAGAACTGGGTTCATACCCCCGGGGCCACAGAACTGGGCTGGCCCGCGGAGATACTAAAGGGAAGAGCAGTGGCGCTATTTATATCCTTTCAGTTTCAAGCTAAGTGTTACAGAAAGGAACGGGGCGATACGCCGTAAAGGCTGAAGACATAAAGTTGATAATAGTGCATGTTTGAACTTCAGAGCACGAGAAAGATCTGTGCAGGAATATTTGTTCTCATAAATCAGCCAGAAAAGGGCTGTAGCCTGCAGACAGAGGCACACTGAGCACTAAGCATCCTTTTGTCATTGCCGAGGAAGAGTCACAGCACCCAACGGAGCAACGGAGGCAAGACGGAGACAAAGACAGGAGAGAAAGAATAACCCGGGTCCTGCCTTGTCCCCCAGCACCCAGGGAAATCTCCAACTCCAAGGTTAATTAAGCACTGGAAATGAGATCAAGAAGCTTTCCCTTTCCGACTCATTAACCAATTACAACGCTCCTTCAAAACAGCTCAGCACTCATCTCGGAGTGCACAATAATTGTCTGCCAATGAAGATCAAATATCAGATCGTGCAGAAAGCTAAGACTTGCTTTGGCAAAAAGCCACGGGCGCAATTGCGGAGGTCCACACAACAAGTGCAAATGAGGAAGAAAAGAAAAAATTCCACAATGGCCTTCATGTCTCCAGAAGAGGAATCCAATTATGTTTTAATAATAAAAAAAAGGTCCGGCAAAAATATAATTAGATGAGACTCTATTTGGTTATGTGTAATTGCTGATTTTGAAGCAGGGGAAGTATTGTCTGATTTGGCAACTAGATGAAAGAAGCCTTCAGAGAGGTTCGATGCTGCATCAGCCATGGTGTTTCTAGATGTTTTTCCCAGTTAAACCTTAGTTATAGTGCTGTGCGAAAGTATGTGCGCTCCCTGAATATTAACTCCCAGTGTGAAACAGTAGGAGCATCATGGTTTGGGGTTTGAGGATGCTTTGTTTTGGGTTTTTTTTAGCAGAGACAAGAGAAATGGTCCGGGGTTGCCAGGAAGAATTGGCGGAGGTGAATACAAGAAAATTACCTGTATGATTTGAGATAAAAATTTTCTTTTTTAAAAAAAGAGAAGAGAAAAAGAGTCAAAATCTTCTACTGGAGATGTCCAACTGCAACAAGATTTTGGGTAAAAAGTCACAATTCATCTCAGAGGTGCTTTTTTTTTGTGCTCGTTTTTTTGAAAATCCTCAATCCATTTTTTAGTCAAACATTTGCTCTTTGGGTAAATTTTCTAAAACAAATTCTATTACAAATTGTTTGTTTGCCTAATTCTTTCAGCTACAACTTTTGTTAACATTCTCTCCACTTAAGCTGCTGAATTTTCCACAGCTTAAAAATCAAAGCTAAACTCTCCTTATCAGCATGGGAACAAATAAATGTTGAACATGACGGCGGGGCTGAACTAGAAGCTTGATTAACTAATTAAACATTCAGACAAACGACTTCAAATCCTGGATGGTGGGCCACTTATTAAACAATTTTCCAATAAAACGCTTTTGGAGGCCGTATCCAGGATTTTGCCATTTTGTGACGTAGGTATTTTAGGGCAGCAGGTTTTGGGACCAAATCAATAATACAAAGTCTGACAGCCATAGGCTGTTCATCATGCAGTGCATTTCTGCATTTTCAGTTTAGCGTCTAATCAAAACAAAAAGACATAAAGCCAGAACTCTAGTTGATTCCTAATGAATCCCAACTACATCCGACTATATCCTGCTTTTATATTTTCAGAACTATTATATGTACTGACCTGAAAAGTCATATTTCAGGACTGAGGTATTTGTATCTCGGTAGAATCACCTTGCATGCTTTTTTATTGCAGGCAATATTCAGCACTATAGCACTCCTGGGGCTCTTTGTCAAACTCAGGTCTTTGTGGACCAATTCTAGGTGGTCTATGTTTATGGTTTCCGTGTGCATGCTGTGGGCGTGTGTGTTAACTGCATACATTTTAATTTCAAATGCCCACCTTACCACTAACTCATTTTTTTTGTATCTTTCTTTGATAAGTGCATCAGTGAACATAAAAGTGTCTGTTTTTATGTTCCAAGTACATATTATGTACAGTGAAATTCCATGTAGGATTGTCAGATTAAAAATTCCTGATGAAAATACCTTCTAAGCAGCTGATAACTTTACTTTTTATTGAGCCCACATTTTTGTTTTTAACATTTACTGTTTGTTTTTTTATTCTGATGTAATATTTTAATCTTAAGTGTGGTTTTTATATTAGCTGAAAGTAGAAAATTGTCTTAACAGAAATAAAGACTTGAAATCAGTCGGTGAGTAATTATTCTATATAATGTGTTTCACTTAGTTAGTTTAAAGTATATATTCAGAATAAGTTTCATTTTCAAACTAATTACTTCTGGAAATTTGATTCTTTATAGTTTGGTTTCTTCTGCATGCCAGTAATATTCTCTAAAAGGTACATATTCACTATTATATGTATATATTACATATGGTATATTTAGATGCTATATGATGGATTTTTTGGGAAAGGAAGAGCAAATCTGTGTTTATTTGAACGATTGTCCACTTTAGTGGAATTTCCCAGCAAAAAACTGTAATGGCAAAGAATTTAAAATAAAATCAGTTATTGATTAAGCAACTTAGACTTTTGATAACCTTGCATTTTATCTTTACAGCCTTTCTTCTTTTAGCTTAATCAAGAACCTGTTAAAAGAAACCTACATGCTTTGGATTACTGTTTGGATTGGACACGGTGAGTTCTGTGCACAGACCAAATTTCATCATGTTTGAACAAAGTAAAACTTACTGTATGAAAGAATTCCCACTTGCATTAGTGTATGACATGAAGAATAAATGGAAGAAGCGAGAAACTCACAATGACTCCTTTTGTATAACCTCATTTAACAATGAGGTTTGCCATGCATGATTTATAGATTCCCAATGTGTGAGAATGGGCAGATGGAGTGGGCTGCATTCCATTCTATTATCCGGAATGAAAAGAAAAAACACGTATGAGTAAAAAAGGATGTGGATTTAAATAAAACAAGAAAGGAAAAGAAAAAACCTGCGACGCAAAAGGCAGAGAGATGGACCAGATACGTTCACTGTCGCTTCTTGCACACACCTCTCCTGTTGTTCATTTGTCTCAATTAGCAAGTGTCCATTCGGCTTGTACAGTCTGTAAATTTATCCCACCCAGCCATCCATTCCCTTTACCTTTTCTATTTTTCCCCCTGCACTGCCTCCTCCTTTGTTCGTTTAGTAATATTTACAAGTAAAGTGACATAAATGTCTTATGCTGGATCAGAATTTACTGAGACTTCTACTAAGTCTCACACAATTAATGATGAATATTGGACCGTGCAACACTAAGAAAATGTAATGAAACTCTTATGAGTTATGAGCCAGTCTGACATTCCCATTGTATTCCCACTTTTAGTAAAAAAAATAAAATAAAATAAAATCCACTGTACTTCAGCAAACGTTAAAAATAAAACCATCCAAAAAATAAAACAACAGGTACTGGCTGCTAAAATAACACAGTGATTATTAGCTGTCATAAAATGATTAACATCTTGCATTTCTTTTGATTTTGATAGCCAAGACTTCAGCAAAAACATAGAATACACATTTAGTCATACTTTTGAAGAGCTTATTGGCCATCTTGCTCTTTGGCAGTAACACTAAGAAGTTGATATTTACAGGTTAATTAGCCAGACTATCCACTTAGCTAGTCACCCTGCCAACTGGCGTCTTAAAAAATCTTCACCTTAATAGGAGAGATCGGTGTTGCTCTTTTCAGTTTCCAAAACATGACTGTTTTTTCCACAAATTTATCACTGTTCATTCTTGTAGTCCTCCTTCAAATAGCTGGTCAACAATGCTCAGCTACAGGTGGGGGAGGGGCATCTACACGTTACTCTCTGCACCACATAGCCAGATACAACCGAGTTCACTCCTACACTTTCTCTGGCAATATTCAAGACCTTTAAACCTTTGAAACTGTGTGATGCTTGCAGTTCTGAAGCCATAACGTTCCAGGTTTTATGTTCCACTAATCCGGAAGAAGCTTCTAGAAAACTGCAAAAATGCTGAAACACTGATCTCTTTAAATCAAGACTAAAAACCCATTTTAAGGGAGTTGCCACTGCTAGCAAATGTTTTTTTTCTTTTCTTTTGTTTGTTTGTGATTTGATTTTCATTCTAATCATGTATAAATTACATTGAATTGTCTTGCCTAAGTCTAGTTATATTGGTCCAGGTACTGCAGTTTGATTCTTTGTGAGTTTATCCATATTTGCAGTTCATGTTAGCTCATTTTGTGTTTTGTTTTAGTAACTAGTTTGTCAGTTTTTGAAAGGATTGTGTCATTTCATAGTTTTATATTTGTAAGATTATCAAAGTGCTTTTGTAGGCAGAAGACGACTACACTAAATATGACATTTTTAAACAGTCAGGTTTTTGATATTTTGATTCTTATACATAGACTTGGGTAAAAATACAGACCAAAAACTATTTTAAAAAATCTGTATACTGATCAGGTGTAACTCCTCCATGAGAATTCCTCACTGATTCTCAGAACTGCGATGGGACAAACTGGGGCAAAAATCCATTAAGAGAGTCTTTGTTCTGGTACTACATTTGTCCCCTTAACAGCCACAGGCTCATAGTTTCTCTAGCAAACACCATTTCACTGTCAGCGCTTGTGCTAAGAATGATATTAACCATTAATATTTCATGCTCCACGTCTGGGTAGTTCCCTCCATTTACAAAGACAGCTTTGCGTTAGCAGGCATGAAACCAGTGCTCTGCTTGGGTTGTCACACCATTTGAGTTTCAACCTTGCTTCCTGGTGTCTCCATTGGAAAAAGGCCTCTAGAGATTATTGAACTAGGTAGCCCCCACTGTGCACTGAATGAATCAGCTTTGCAGACTGCCAAGTGGCTGAAAGGAGATCATCTTTCATATAAAAACACACTCTGTGATCCTTCAGATTTAGTAAATGTCGGTGAGTTTGCACAGAACTTCACTAATAAACTCATTTAAAGAAATTAAGTGGTTTCCTACCAACTGATTTCATTATTCAGTTTTTATAGTTCTAATTTTCTAAAGTGTACCAATATGGTTTTATTTTTAAGCTTATTTTGTTCTTATTGCAACCTGTTTAACTTTTAGTTTGAGAAGCTTCACGTTCTTGAATTCACAAATAGCACACAAGTTTCACAGGCACTCCAAATATTCTGGATTTTGAACTAGTGGTGCACACCACAGTGAAAATGATCCCCAAAAATATTTTTTATGCTTATTTTGTAGAGATTTTTATATTTACGCTGCATATTTCAAATTTTAAGACTACATAATTTAATTTCTAGTTTGTACATCAGTCCTTGAGTCAAACAAATTTTGTTCTGTGTACTCTGTAAGTGGATCTCTAAATGACAAATAAAAGCCAAAGTCATTCTTTAAGCACTCACCTTGATATCTGGGATTCATAATACATTGCAAATATTGCTTCCTAAAAAAAAGGGGCAGCATAAGAGGGCAAATATATGTTTTGTTGTTTAATACGCATATACTTTCTCCAGTTGATTTTCTCGAGAAGTTAATTTTCTGATCATTTTTTCAACATAAGTAAATCTTGAGAACAAAAAACGTTTTTGTAATGAAACTGTTCTCGTTATCTCGAGAAAAACGTCTGGATATTTACTTATAATATCAATAAAATCATTGGACAACATGTATATAACATTTCTTGCTATCTGATTAGCTTGCATGCTAGCAAGCAAACCTGAGGAGGTAGAAATGGCATATCATCAAAAATGGCAGATTTGAGAGATAAATGCAGGGTTCAGATACAATCTTCAGGAATTTGCAAAAGTTTGGAAGCCAGAGTTAAGTCACTATGAAAGCTAACTAAAATGTCATCCAATCAAGATATAGAGACCTTTATGGAACACAAATTATCTTATTCTTTTTAAACATTGGTGTCACTTCCAGAGAATTGCAGTCTCTGGTGTTGAGCTTCATAATCCACATAAATTCCGGTTTTCCAAATCAAATATGCAGAACTTGCATGATTATTTTCCAATCTTCCTTCCTGAACACTCTAATATGTCTTGATTCATCGTAAGGCTCCCAGATAAACTTTAACCTCACAAACCTAAGCACAACACTGGTCACAGTCAAGTTGTATGTCTAGTGTTAGCTTCTGAAATCCACCTTTATTCAACAAGAAATTGTGAAATCATAAGACTTATTCCACAGCCAGAGTTATTTATATATATATATATATTTTTTTTTTCTGAGAGATAAAAAAAAATGAAAATGAGGCTCAACAGCAGTCTTTTCTCTGGCTCAGTCATGTCTTTCCTTCTCTCCTCCTCCTCCCTTGTCCTCCTATTTCAGATTCCT
The DNA here is from genome assembly GCA_903066815.1 of Brachyrhaphis roseni. NCBI lineage: Eukaryota > Metazoa > Chordata > Actinopteri > Cyprinodontiformes > Poeciliidae > Brachyrhaphis > Brachyrhaphis roseni. The sequence goes on from CAEFZY010006506.1 coordinate 80,098, forward strand.
GTTATCCACTTGATTGACCAAACCCTTTAATCACACATCTATCTAGAGAATGGAAATGGCTGCGGCTAGATAATTAGCTGCTAGATAATGGATGCCTTTTCCCCCCCCCCAAACAGCGATCATCTCCTCCCTTGTTTACTGGTCATTCCTGGAACAAGTTTACACCTAATTGACTATTCATCACAAGCCATCTGATGCTCGCCACGAGGCACTTCTGCCAAAGCAGCGCCACGCTTTCACCTTCCTGAATACACATACACAGACAAACAAAGACCAAATAATGTCAGCAGGCTCAAAATAATTATTAATGCTCAAATGCACGCTCCCACATACAAGAATGAATACGGAAGGCTATTTACAAGTCGGGATTAGCAGGGAAAAGTTCCCTGTTCCTCATTGAAAGCTGCCAGTGATTTAGTCAGTTTGGATCTTGATCAAATGAAATTAAGCGAAAACAAGAAATGTGCAATGGCCAAAAGTTATGAACTTGAGGAAAATCTTTTGAGTCCTTTCTGCGTTTTATGTTTTCCGACAATCAGGTTGTAAAATATATATTTCCCAGACTTTCTTTTCCTCCACAAGTCATACTGATGCAATAAGTCCATAACAATGCCTTCATTACTTTTGCAATGCGCTTGCATGGTGTAAACCTGCTTCTAGACAACTCATGGCTGATGATCAATTTTTGTTATCAAGAGGTTTTTCATACTTTGCCGACTTCTCTTCATTCAACTAGTTTGAAAAATAACAGTTCCTCACTGGGTGTAATGTGACTATAATGACCTCCCTTGAGGTTCATTAACCCTTATTCTTCTCTCAAAGTTTGTTCTTACCTATATAACGAAACCGATATGTATGTTGATTTTGAGGTGATATATATTGTGGTTACTTTGGTGCTTTATTATTACTTTCACTCTTATTTTATATTAACATATACACAGAACTCCTGTTCATCTTACAGCTCAATGTGTGGGAAATTTATTGCATTGGGGCATACTTTGTCTAAATATTGGTCTTATAAAACGTAATTTGACTTGGGTAAATTGCTTTCTGCAGAAATGGTTTGGGTGGTTATTCTATTGTTCTCAAAGTTTTAGATTTTGGAGACTACAATGACAATTCACTATTTCTCTTATATACGTCTTATACTATATAAGTTTAACAGTAATTTCAAATTAGAAACAGGTGAAAGCTTCATTTGCCCACAAAACTCAGCAGGAGATGTCATGTTGTCTAGAAGACACTCTAATGTCTTTGTTGTGAATAAATCTACAATAAAAACCATATTTCTTTCTTTAGAGAATGTGTCTGCTCCTAACATTCATTATCCACTAGGCAATACATTGGAAAGCATTTAATATGAAACTTTCTGACAGCATCCAGATGTAAATAAACATTTCAGGTTTGCAGTAGACCATGTTATGGAACATTATTTTGCCTGAGAACAATTCTCTTTTGACATCGTCTAGAAGACTTTGCAGCCATGGGAATGCCTTCGAATCATCCAAGGCGTATCTAAAGGTAGGTCTGGTATCCAAAATTTGCATTAGTCTCCAGTAAGATTATTATACAAGTCAGTATTCAGAAGATGTACCATGAGGTCCTGCTAGTAGTTGGGCTTGTAGCAGTTCTTCAAAGGGTATTGATGACCTATCCAACATCATAAATTACTGGACTTGTTTAGCTATTTTATTCTAGTTTGTACTAGATCACTAGTGCTCAACTCCAGTACGTGAGAGCTACTATCCTATCCTCAACTTTTAGTTGCACTCCTTGTCCAATACACCTGAATTCAATGGTGTAGAGTAGCAGTTCAGCTCTACAGAGGTCCAGTAAAGAGCCATTAATGTGATATATTGGAGAAGATATGCATTTAATAGTTGCAGAGCAGTATAGCTGTCGAGGACTGGACTGCAAAGTTTCTAGTCATATACTGATCAGTTGAAACTTGGACTAAAGTTTAGCTTAAGGCATATGCTTAGAAAATTGTTTTGAAACATGACAAAGTTCTCACTGTACATGATTTTATAGCTTTTATCTACCAATTTCAGGAGTCAACGGTGGAATCCTGAACAGGTGGCTAATACACCACAGGGCCAAGACACAGGAGACTAGCAACCATTTTCGCATTTCTTCTGAGGGTAAATTTTAGACATGCAAATTGTCAAACCATGTAAGTTTGTGGACAGTGGAAGTAAAGGGGGTCACATCCTTGACTTTTTCTTTTAGTGAAGTGCCTTGAGACGACATGTGTTGTGAAGTGCCTCTATATAAATAAACCGAGTTCAGCTGAATCCTCCAAAGGGATGCATACAGGATGCCCCCCGGTTGGAGGCTGGAACCACCTTAATAGACTCATTTCGATGCGGAGAATCAGCATCTCTTCTTCTGCCTCCCCAGTGACAGAAGCCTTTACCCTATTTGTAAGTTTGATCCCCTTCAATCCATCAGGACATGATGACATTTTAATCCTTTGCAACACCTCTGTGTAGTTATGATTTAGACTAAATATGCAAATGTGGAAAAGTTTGGAACATTCTACTTATGAAGCTGAACATTTCAGATAAATGGCATTGAATACAATTGATGTTAGCCATCAGTTTAATGAGTGAAATTGAAAATTTGTGAAACATGTGACTCCTAAGTGTTAGTTTAGGGATGTGGACACTAATGTAACCAGATGAATGGACTTTTTTATAATTATGTAAATTTCTCTAACAGATTTGCTTATCAGATTAATTATATTTCTCAAACATATTTAAACTAATTTATAATGGTCTCTTATTTTTGCATCACAAAAACTAGTGTTTTATCAGTCTACATCCTTTTGAGATGCACTGCATGTTAGCAATTTGGAAATTAATTTGCCAAAAGAGGGAGGATGAGGTATTTTTAAAAAGCACAAGAAAAAAAAGCCTGTAAAATTTGCCTTCCTACAGAGTTGCCAACGATTTTTCATCAAGACCACCAGGTTTTTGCCATCAGGCGAAACAGGACGACATTCACATTTTGCCCCAATTAAAGTGTGCGACTCTGCGGAAAGCTACGGGATAAATTGCCTCCTAATCAGGCAGGTGTGCTGTGAGGACTCTGGGCGTCAGAACGTTTTAGATCATTCCATTTATTACCAAGTTGATTTAATCAGCACTGCCCGCTGATTTGATGAATTGCTCTAATAAGGAGCTTGGTGAATTGTTAATCTTTGGGCCAAGACACGGCATTCGAAAAGTCTTTTAATGCTGCCAACACAGATAAATAATTATGATCATTAAACGTGACGGTAACATATGGAGATGGAAAGCAAAAAAAAAAAAAGAGAAAAAGAAATAGGGGATAATCATTCTTGTGGGTTTCTATGTGTCTAAAGAGCATATGCAGCATAATTACAAAGCAAAAAAAAAACAAAAAAAAACACTCAGATATATAAATTAAAAATTAATGTTTGTGCATTGGTGTCAATTAAAGTTCAGTGTGTTTTGTGTGGTCAGGAACACACCAGGACAGCAGCTTGTTACCTTTACCTCATCATCCAATTTATCATCAGAGCATGCAGCAAAGGACAGCACGTCCAAGGTTTTATGCTCCAAATACTATATTTTCATGCCTAATTTACACATGCAGAAGATTAATGAAACAGTGGTTGTTCAATGAGTGTCCGTGTGTGGGCGTGTGCGTGTGCATGAGAAAGAGAGAGAGGCTCTCTGGCTTTAAATCAACCTACTGAATGTGCTGGGAGCTCATGCAGAGAGAAAATAGAGTGCTGTGGTGGAGGTCGGTCCTATGTGTCTCCCTGAAGAGCAAACAGTGACACACACCCACATGCGGGAACACACAAATGGCAATTTATTTGGTAAGAGGCTTTGGCGTTAAGCTTTATATGTTCTTTTAAGCCAAAAATGCAACATATTTTCCATTTGAATTGTCTTTCTGTAATTGCAATGACAATCTCAGGCTATATTTACAGCAGTTAATGCATGGACTCAATTCTCTTTGACACAATGTGTTCTGCTCCAGTTTCTTTGTATGTATGCTTGAATTTGCCATTTGTTCTATTAAATTTTACGGATGAAATACATTTGATCCTGCCTCATAGTGATATGTTTATGTGTACAAAGCTGCGACTGTCATGGATCTCTCAAAGATCAAAAATCACAGCTGTACCTGATGCTACTGTAAAATACATACATGCTTAGGCACATAAACAAATACATCTGTTATATCTACAACAGCTTTCAAGAGCTGATTGTGCCATCTTGCACATACAGATCCATTGCTTCAAACAAGAAAAGTTAAGCACACACCTCCAAATTGCCCATAAGCTTGTTGCTGGACGGCTGAAAGTTGCTTTGAGGTTTTTTTTTCAGATCTAGGATGTTTATTAAGCGCTGTTGCAATGACATTGCTCTTCAGAAAAAACTCTAGTCCTCGCCACTGCATTCACAATAGGTATTTGTATGATGTATTTGTATTTGTAGTCATGGCTTACATCTTCAATAGGGGTGACTATTTGTGCATGATCTAAGCTCCAACATGCTAAACCGAAAAGTTAAGGCAATCTGTCATAACACAACGCATGTAAAACTCACATATTGGCCTTATTCTTCAGCACTACAGTTACCTTTTCTGTTCACTACATGGACGGATGTCCCCTGATCTTCCTATGACCTCTGAGAGACACTCAACTCAGACAGACATACACTCCCATGTAAGTGAGGACACCTTCAGTGGGAGGTGACATGACTTACACAGGGAAGAGAGCTTCCACATCAGAGAGTTATGGCGGGGACTCTTGTTTTCACATCTGCTTGTTTTGACCTCTCCCCATGCTCTGACCTTACAGCGGCCATGTGCTTCAGTACACACACACACACGCGCACGCAAACACAAACCTTGTGGAAGTCCGGCAACATCATCTGTTAGAAATCACTGAACACGTCTTAACAAGTTCAGTCACAATCAAAGGGAAAAATGGCACAACCTTTGCACAGCCACACTCTTTGTGCACAATCCTACACCATCTCTCCCTCTTCGGACAATTTCAAGAGCAATTAGTCTGTCCGTGCCACCAAGGTTAGACACCATATCTGATCAAGGCTCGGATCCAGAGGAGAAACAGCGCCTGCTAACAATGTAAAGCTGGGGACAGGTCACCTGTGACTGTAGCTCAGACTATCTTTGCTTGTTTCTTCTGTTCTTTTATTCAGATAGGGGCTGGAGGTTTATATCCCCGTCTAATTTACACAACTCTTCCCCCTGGCTGTGTTTTGCCCTCTGTCGTATTATGTGCATGGTACATGAAGGAAAAATCAAACATTTAGTTTCACCCATGGTGGCCTACCACCAGCATTTTCCTTATTAGGCTGAAAGCAAGCACTTATGAAGCACATTTATCGAGCAACTAATAAGACATAAAGCTAATGCCCAGAATCCTGCTTGTTATAAACCATGACTTGAAAGAGTAAACAACATTTTAGGTTATGTAAGTATGTTTCATGATGCTAACTGGTTTGAACCTCATTTGCCGTGTTTACTTTAGAAGTTGGCAGAACAGGGCGACCTTCAGGTTGATCTGCCCTGAACTGCTTGGCAGAAACATAAAAAATATATTTTCCCCTCCAATCAGTGCATCTCTAAACAGCACACATCAGTGTAGGTGCTGTTACCGAGGGAAAACTCACCACAGAGGTGTAGGAAGCTAGTTAAAGGGGGAAAAAAAGTTTTCTACATGTGGTTCATTCAAGTTTTAAAAAAATTAGAGCAAGGAAGATGTTTAAGCTAACATATCTGTTCTTACTATTCTGTTATAATAGCAACATATACCATGTGAAACTAGTTCTGTGTGCTGACATATTGAAAAACCATGTAGACTGAATGGTAGTATTGCAGGTTTTATAGTCTTTGTTTTTATTTATGTGCTGCTAAAATACATTTTTGAGTTTTAGCATAATCATGATAAAAAATATCACCATTTCTTGAGTTTTTCTTGCAATATAGTACAGCTTGCACTATTTTACATGACCCTAAATAATAATATGTTCCGCTATGATAGCTGATGGGTGGCTTTTCTTATCCAGCCTGTTGTAAAAACATATAAATCTGTCTCAGTTTTAAGTGCTTGCCCAGCTAAATTGTAAGTGCAGTCACTGGAAGTGCTCCATGATGGAACGAGCAGCCAGCATGGCGAGAGGAGGACATGCGTTACGTGTTCGCTCTAAGAGGAAAGATTCACACACCAAGAGTAAAGTGACTCTGCAGGTAATCCTGTATTTTATCAGGCTTGATTAAATCTGGGAGGTCTTCTAAACTGACTACTGTGCAGAGAGGTGTAAAATATAAGTTCAAATGGGCAACCTTTCAAATTACAGGTTGGTAATGCAGATTAAGTAAAAGTCAGGGCAGCTTGTAGAGCTGTAGTTTTTTTTTTTTTAATTTAGAAATAGGAGAAAGAAGAGGGGGGAAATCATTAAAGGATGGTTTTCTTAACCCTCTTCTTGTTCATATGTCCCAGATTTCTGGCTGGTATTACCCATTCTGACAATATATCAATTATGATAGCAAAGTTCAAAATAGATTCAATTTATTTACATTTTTTATTAAAGTTCAGAAGTTAGGTTTTATGTCCCTCTCACTTCTGCTCATTTTGTACTTTTTGACCCTAATTTGCTAAATATCACACATATAGATGTATATATTTTTTTAGCAAGAATCTGTTTCTTGGTATTACTTATACAGTAGTGAAGTGTAACGTCCTGGCTTATGAAACCTTGTTTTATTGCTCGTGTTCTCTTCAAAGTTCAAAACACAGAAATACTATTCCACAGCAGGCCAAAATTTGGTTACGGTCTTTTAAAGAAAACATCAAATGTGTCTGTTGCTTCGAAGAGGAAAAGTTATGCATCAGTAAACAGCTAGGATACCAAAAGAAGTCTGAGGTGGAACACAATTTGTAAGTCTGCACAAGCATTGCTTAGTTAATACAGCTATGCAGCTTTACTGTGGGCATGCTACAGATGAACTCACTCAGTCGCTTGGCACGTCTGCCATTAAAGTTTTTATTTGTCTGGGGAGCTTTATGGCCATGAATAGAGCTTCAACTGAATGCTCCTCTTTAAAAGGATTTGTCATATGGTTTTATTTCCCACTGTCATTTTCTTAAATTATTCACAAAGTTAAAAATTTAGTCACTCTTAAGCTCAAGGAATTTGCTAAGAGTTTATCACCAAAGATGAATCATCAGTGAAAGTCAGGAAAAAACTGATGAGCAATTATAAAAATGGTGCGACTACAGCAGTTCAATTGATTATTTATAAATTTTAATAAAATAATTATTTTATTCTTTTAATAAATAAAAGAACTATTCTTAGTTTTTATTTTCACAATTGATATTAGTTTCACTTTGTTTTTTGAGAGACTCCTGTCTCATTTTCTATCAGAAGGAAACTTCTTGATATCTCTTCCAAGAGTATGAACAATTTCAAATGTATATTTGGATCCTAAAAGAGGAAAATAGGCAATCTGAAGGCAGTACTTGACAATAATCCAGCAGAATAGGCAGCAGGGTGGTCCACACCAAGAAGAAGCTGGCTGAAGCTGCGTCCAAGACCATCTGTTGCAACCCGAGGGACACACCACTGACAGTGGCTGCGAACAACTGAGCCGAGATCCGGTGGGATTTCCAGTCCCAGACAGACAAGCTGCCGCTGCTGGCCACTCAACCAGGCAACATGAATGACAAGCAGCAAAAGAGAGAAGTTGTAAGAGATGCGGCAATCCCACCTGACTCACCTCAACAGGGAGCAAGAAGTGAGTTTTACAGTTGTTTTTAGGTCAGTAATAAATGCCACAGTTGGCTTTAACAGTTCTGAGGTGTTGTCTGGTTGTACATCAGCAGCAGATGAATCATTATTATTTTCTGTAGCCAAACAGGTGTGTGCAGGTCTAATATTTGGAAAATAAAAAGTTTGTTTTACCCTGTTTACATAGAGATCAAAGACTTATTTTTTTTACAGATGTTCCCTTGTCAGTTCTCATTCCTGTGTTTGAAGCCAACCAAATAAAAGCACCAAAGTAGAGATGGAAGCAAGCTTAACTATAAAAAGGCTATATATGGAAAACTGAATTGGGTTATCAGTGTAGATCATTATGACTACCCTGGGTGAAAGTCGAGAAAGCAAAGCCTTCAGCTCAAATGCGAGTTTCAATGGAAATTTGTCAATTATGGAAGTGGAAATCAGCATAAATGTCAAGCAGTTAGCTTAGAGAGCTAACAGACAGGCACTCTACACAAGGATGTAAAAGCACTCCAGAGTAAACACAGCCTTAGTGAAAGCTACCACCTTATTGAAGAGTTGCATTGATAATGAAACATGGAAAAATAAATTGTATAAAGTGAGACGCAATCTCTGTTCCAGGTCTGACAGCTGCATCGTCACTTTAGCCTATTTTATCACATCAAGCCGTGCAGTGGTTCGTCACAGCATTGAGATTCTTTAAGCCTTCATTTTTTTTCCAATAGTATGCATTTTGGCTCTAAAAGACATTTTCAGCGATACTGAAAGTTTGGTGCATGGAAGAGAACTCAAAATACTGATATACAATCTCATTTATTTGGCTCAGACACAAAGAAAAACAGAAGTCATGATGCAGTAAATTATAGTGGGTGACACAAGGGGGCCTTTAGAAAGAGTGTTTTTTATTTAATATAAATTCTCTATGTCAGTAGAGACATGACTCTGCTACTTCCTATGCCATATATATAATATATAAAGGTTTTTAACAGGAAAAATAAGAGTACTCACTCTGTCCTGTTTCTGAGGCCACATATCCATTTGCTGTTTTAATATTAGAAATGCTCTCTGCTGTCGTCAACTTATTGTAATTCCATTTTGGAGAAGTATGACTCAAATGTTTGTTTTTCTTTAGGTAAGAAAAGTGCAAATCCCCAAATATGTTTTGAAAAACTATACAAAAAAAGGGGTAATTACTTATCTATGTTCCAGGTTGTCTATATTTTTTTTTATGGTTTTGTAGCTCTAAAACCTGATGGCATTTGCTCCTTAATACTCAGTATATAATGGCTCTTTTACCAGGAGGAATATGGTTGTAGCTCTGCAACCTTTCGTCACCCGGCTCCTTGTGGTACAAATGTTTGAAATATAATGATTTTTTATTAAATACAAAACAGCCAACTAAAACCCAATTGGGCAAAGCTGAGTTAATAAATGTAATTAGCTTTTAATGGTCCCCGTTTCTCCGCTAGAGACCAGGCATGACAAAATTTACTCGCGGGACCCGAGGCTCCTTTCCCAAATATTCATTTTAAGCACGGTCTCTGAGCAGCCGCATACTTATTTTGTAGTCTGTCAAAAGCAACTGCTGCTTATTTTTGCACCACCTGAGAAATCCCACCAAGTTCAGAAGAAAACACGTTAAAATTTACATACTAATTGAAGCAGCATGACAGGGTTGACAGACACCCCGGCCTCTAATAGGAAGCTGCAGATTAGGTCCACAGGAAGAAGAAATGGGGTAAAAAAAAAAGCCTTCGGTTTCTCCGTTAGAGTGCAAACATTGTTGCAGAATGTGAACAGCGAGAATCGCTGCCACTCGTCGGGTCACATTGTTCACCTGCTGGCTAGTTCTTAAGAATTTCTGTACGTGCAGAGCAACGTGGATGATGGGTGCAGAGGATTACGAGCTATCAGGAGAAACACAAAAACATGTCGAGCTGGAAAACAGGGAAAAAAAAGGGTCGAGTCAAAGCACCACGGACTCACGGGAACCGATGGGAGTGGCATGCGGATCAGTGGCTCCCCCTCCTCTCCCGGGGCAGATTACACAGACTTCACACAATGAGAGACAGGAATATGGCAGCGGCTTACTTTTTCTAGCCTAATTATCAGACGCCATATTGGCTCTCTTCGGGAGGAGAGGAGGTAATTTTGTTTCCGAGTCCTTTAGGGAAATTAATTCATTTTACTAAAGTGACTTGGTAATTACAGTGACATCAAGGTTAATTGCCAAATCTGTATTGCTTTGGCGCCTTCAACGTCAAAGAAATCTGTTCTCTAAACACTCACCAGCAGACAACAGGCCACACAGGAGACACGGGCGCACGCACACGTGCCCTGGCTGTGCTGGGCGTCCCGACTGTGTTGACAAAACCTTCCCACCAATTTGGAAAGATCATGAAAACAATGCTGTATCTTGAAAGATATTTTTTGATCTAATCTTTTTTTTTTTAAATGATTACTTTTTAGTAGTTCAAGCCCAGTCAATTTAGATGGAAATTTGTGAGCACCAATTTTCTGGCCACATACTGCTGATTGGATTTAGGTCTAAGCTTTAACTCACAAACCTGCTTTGAACTAAACCAGTGGTTCCCAAAGATTTTCTTCTGGGCCCCCTATGGATTACCTAAACCATTCCATTGTAGCTCTATCTATATTTTGACACTTTCTGTTCTGATATGGGGTGAACCGCTGCCTCAGTCTAAAGTCTCTTCTAGACCAACATTTTTTTTTCTAACATTGGAATCGATCCTGACCAGCTTTCCCGTAAAAGCATTTCTACATCACGATGCAGCCAACACCACCATGTTCTTTTTAAACTAAACAGTGTTTGGCGTGTAGATTCTTTAAAAAGGACAAGATGCATAGAACGTACAGCTTATAGTTTTACTAAACACATGACTGCCAAAGACAGGTGGGTGCAACAGGTTTAATTTATAGACTTTTCTCACTATCTAATTTTAAGCAAGGCTAAATCTTTAGCATCAGTGGAATACGCATTACTTTCTTGAACTTCATAACTTTACATATATACATATCTCCTGATTCTAGTCTGCTCTGCATTCTCAGAACCAAACATGGAGAAGCAGCATTCAATTTCTACGCACCACACAATCTGGAACAACTTTTCAGAAAAACTAGAAAACAGCTGAAACACTGAGGCTAAAAACCCACCCGTTTAGAGTTCCCTTTGATTAGTAGTAAGTAGAACACCGACCAATATGTTTTATGTGTATTTGCTTGATGTTTTTGGTGATGTTTACAACCCATTTCATAATTGGTTACTGTGTTTTTATGGTGTAAAGCATTTTGAACTGCCTTGTGGTTTAAATGCGTTATACAAATAAACTTGACTATGCCTTCACATAATTTGAGAGAGCTTGGATAAGGATGCTTTGTAACCATCCGATTGGTTAATGCACAAAAGATTAGATAAAGGCACATTCAGATGTATTTAAAGGCAGCGTCTCAAACACACTGCTGATTTCTGTAACGTCTTGGAAAAATCAAAAGAAATGAGCCAAGACATTGTGGAGCTCCACAAATCTTACTCCTGTGTAAAAGATGCTTTGATTCTGACTGTTTTACAAGTAAAGCAAATAGTAACTGGTATTCTTTGTGTCTGATTCAACAATCAGTGAAACAACAGCAGAAAAACGACAGGAAAAAAACTGCTGAGACAAATTTAAGCTCAAAACAAAATGCCTCGGTTCCACTGCCTGTTTCAAAATTATTAAACTGATTTTTCTAAATGTTATAATCTGTGTGAATGTATAATGTCCTATTTAATCTTTGTTACTAAACATTTTACAGGAATCTGACTGAAGTTAGACACAGTACATTGATATAGTTGGCGGAAAAACTGAGGAAGATTGCAAGCCTGATAACATCTAAGATGTGAAATTTGGGGGTAGAAGTATACCAAAATAAGCACATTTGCAGTATTTTTATACTGTATGTGTCGCTCCCTTATTTGCTGAAGACAGCTGTAGATTTTCACACAAAAAGTTTAAATACAAAGCAAAGTTACTGAAGTAACCTCTAATTTTTAGCACCAAGCTGAAAACATTTATTCTCCTTGGACCAAATCAAGAATAGAAACCCTCTTCCTGGTGTAAAGGGCCGGAATCAAGTACCAACTACAGTTGTTATGAAGCATGTTCGTTAAAAGTTTTCCAGAATGCCCAAGTAAAGCATTGCTCTACAAATATAACTGCTGATTCTTCTCCTTTTATTCCTGAGTAATTAGAAAAAATAAAAAAAAAAGATATACTTTGCCTAATGTTGGGGCCCGTGCTTTTCTGCAGACCCGTCTCCAAACACTTTGATGTCCTCTTTATTGTGTTTCTTCAGTTCCCTCTAGACAATACAGCAGGGAGAGAATAATTATATATATATATAGATATCTATATATATCTATATATATAGATATATATAGATATCTATATATATAGATATCTATATATATCTATATATATATATATATAAACAGTCCCTCTGCCCTTCCTGCCTATATCAGCCACACTGCAGCATGAGTTGTCATTTCTTCCATCGCTTGAAAAAGCAAATCGGATGATATGAAATGTCAGAATTATTCCACAGTGAGACGGTTTAACAACCGCAAGTCGATAGATCTGAGAAACTGCAAAATATTCTTTGAAGGAATCATCTTTTATCAAACAGCCAAAAAAGTATCACTATTGGACTCAGTGTAAGATTTACTTATTCTGTTTTACTGAAAGCTAATAATATATGCAAACACGAAATTTAAAGCAAGATGTTATCACTACCTAGACATGCCTGTATTTACATTTACTTAATGTTCTTATTGCACTTCATAATTATATCCTGCTGATTAAATTTGATCACTTATTGTGAAGCTCTTTTAGTGTGCATGTGGGGAAAAAGTAAAACTTCAAGATGATGTTCATAGTTCATTGATTTACAGACTGCTTTAACAGATATTAAATATTGACATCTTCAAGCTATGCAATCAGAATAAGTCGCTAATAAGAATATAGTTGGAACCAAATGTTTCAAATTTTGGTTGAAAGGAGGAGGAAAACTGTTTTTCTTGATAAATAAATAGTATTAAACCTTTCCTGAATTTTAGGAGTTAGGATTTCAAAAATCTCTATTGCCATTGGAAGAATTTCTAATGCCACAATAATGACAAAGGCTTTTATTACATTTAGAAGACTAGCTAATTTAAAATCTGAGCTTCAACCTGGCTTTTATCTTGAAACGTTTCTTCAATATTTCCGTGTATTCTTATTTCCTCAAAATGCCAGCTAGTTTGTGATGTGCACCCGTCTCTCCTGTGATGATGATGCTGCTACATCATACTTCACAGTCTAGATAACAGGTGGTCTTGCAAGCTTCCTTCTTATGAAATTATGGCCAAACCAGACATTTAGTCTCATTTAATGTCAGTCTTTATGTAGAATATATAGCTATCCGGTAGGAAGCACTCAGTAAGCTCTGGAAGTGGAACCTTGTTAATGTCAGTAAGGAAACCCACAACTGTGTTTTGAAGCCTCGTATTATCTCAGAGTATATCTTCTAAAATGTCTTCAGTGTGTGTTTGTTGTTATCCTAACAACAGGTGCTACATCAAGCCGTCCAGGATGTTCCTAGACGCTGTGGGAATCCCTCAGGCCGCAGTCTCCCGTTGCCTGGTGCAGCTGCCAACAAGCTGACTTACAGAAAATTATATTGAACTAACAACCACCCAGTAGGTTCCACTGAGGTAGAAAGCCAATTGTGCCAAAAAATACAACAGAAGTTAAATAACAGGTTGGGTTATGATTGAAAAGAACAGCAACTGTGTGACTTGTAAATGTGTTTTATGAGTGAATTTGATAATTTCAGAGCAAAAAAAAAAAAATCTAAAATGAAACTTTCACTTGTGTTTGCTTCACATAGTGTTGTGGATTTAAGCAAAAAAGGTATTTTGAATGAATGCTACTGGGGTTTGAATGCATGTGTGAACATCAAGCCAATCCAAAAGCAGGACTCCAAAAGTGGACTGTAGCAGAGGGCATTCTGGGAAAATACAAGCAAAACAAATGATCTAGAGGGAGAAATAACTAATTATCTTCTGAAGTAGACAAAAAAAAAAATCCTTAAACTTCAAAAACCGGCCCTCCTAACTTTTGGTTTCCATTGCGTGAAGAAGGAAGTTGCGCTCGTGTACTCTTCAGACATTTTTGTGTCATTTCCTTCAGTGGTTCTTGTTGCAGCGCCACTACAGGCGAGGAGGGGAACAAGTTTTTTTTTAAAGGGTTTGGTTTGTTTGAAATAGTTCAATGTGAAAGCAAACCGCATCTGTGGACCAATTTTAGTCCCTAATTGAATTGAGTCTTCTGGGCTATCAGGTGAAACTACCCTAAGTCAAACGATGATGAATACAAGTGCATGCTGAACTTTTCAGATTTGCATTTGTATAAAAACATATTTTTCTCCCCTTCAACTTCAAAATTATTTGCTAATTTCTGTTGGTCCAAATCTACATAAAGCATTTTAAAGTTTTAGTTATGAATATATTTTAAGTGTGTGGAGCAGGAAGGATTTTATAATTCTTAATTTTAAATTCAACACGGTTTATTTGGACTCTGCTCTCCGATACCCTGCAGAGGAAAAGCATTTCTAAACTATTATAATGACTTGCCGTCTTCTCACGTCACTCCCAGGAGAATTATATATGCGTATATATATATATTTTCTTCTACTTTCCTAATTTCCATGTCATGCCTGTGTTTAGGATAAACATTTCTGGTTGGTTGGGAAAACAGAACAGAGAAACAGATGTCCGTTTAAATGTCATGTTTGTCGCAGAGGCTGCGCTGACATTTCAGTCCCAGACTTTCACCTCTCGGATTTCCGCGCTGTGACTCATTACCAGAATCGGGTCGAGTCGGAGCAGTTGTTGTGAATAAACAGGATTTAATTGATAGCTGACCTCTCACATCAGTGAGCAAATGGGACCAAAACCAAGCGCACGCCAGGAAGACTTAACTATGCTTGTGTATCCGAGCTGATGCATCTCCATTTGCTGGTTCGTTTTTGTTTTTTTTTTTCTCCCCTCGCCTCCGTGAGCAGAGGATGCGTGATGACTGCTGCATATGCAGTTAGGGCAGCTGGTGGCCACCGATATTGATAATGGCACTGTGGACACTCAGCTTCTTGTCCTATTAATCACACCAGCCCGAGCTGTGACCTTTCTCCAGGCCCGCTGCTCTGGGCCAAGCCCGGTCCCCTGCCTCCGCTGCCCCCCAGGGGAGCAGGGGGCTAACATCACTCACCCCGTGTCCGCTAATGTCAGCCCTGAGCCCGGCTGTAGCGGCTCCATGGCCCCGCCCGGGGCCCCGGACAACACCACGGGATGACAGAGACATTGATCACTCAGGAGGATCAGGCTGTCTGAGTTGTGGGTAGGACACAGGCTGCTTGCGTGTGTGTGTATACATAAGTGTGTGTGTTTTGATACAACACCAATAGAGACTGGTAAGCCTAATTAAGCTTCACATCTGGGCCTAATGAGCAAATCAAGACCCATCATTGATCAAGAATCAACTGGCCCTGAGCTGCTCTGTGACTGGTTTCGGCTGTGAATCACTCTGTTACATGTGCCAGACGAGAACAAATATTTATTTAGGAGATTCTGAATAAATCTACATAACAACATGCCACTGTTTACAAGAAAATGACTGATTTTACATTTTTGTGCATCGCAACCAGAAATTTTAATGTTTTATTAGGGCTATCAACGTTAACGTGTGCAGTTAATCTAAAAAGTTTAACACATTAATATTAGATAATGCAGATTGATCGTATGTTGACCTCAAAGCCTCTCTAGTGCAGAGGGTGACTTAGTTCAAAGCAGCTCACTTCATGGTCTTGTACTGCGGTCAACATTGCAGAGTCGCAAACGCGAGTGAGAAGATGAGTGAGGAGAGTCATCCTGGTGAGCTCAGCGACAAATTTCACTTTACAAAACACCGTGGTTAGACCGGACATCCTGGTCTAACCGTGTCCGGCCTACTGGCCTTGATGCAGCCACCCCGAATTTGAATCCCGTCCTCAGGTCCTTCATTCATATCTTTCCGCCCTACTGTTTGCCCCTTTCATGTCAGATTACTGACAAGTAAAAGACACTTGTGTCCAATATAATTATTTGAAAAGACAAACAGACACATAAAACACCCTCATGGACGTTTAGATAAAACCATGGTCCTTCCACCAAACCACAATCGGTTCATGGTTAACATTTCTAAATTACATTTCAAACCAAATTACCACTTTTAAACTTACCTGAAAATCTGGAAAATATATGTTTTGCTTTTTTTGAGACAATAAAATCATCATCTTAAACATTTTGAAAACATGTGTTTTTACATTTCAAGCTTACAAAAGTAAGCATTGTGATTAATGACCCCAAGAGTGTGACTGCTCTGATTACATTTTTAAATCGTCTGACAGCACTAGGTTTATGCAACCAACACAAATTACTGCTTCACTGTGAAGTGAAAAGAAAAGGATGCATCGCTTCTCAATGTTTTTACAAATTAAAATATGAAAATATGCAACTAATACATTTGTAAAAAAAAAATAATAATTGGTTTACAATTAGGAAGTACTTTATCTTAGTCAATCACATACATTTCCATTAAAATACATCATAGTACATAATGAATGTCTAGAGAAGGCTGAGGAATATGAATGCTTTTGCAAAGCGCCACATTCCTCTGATATCCATCCTCCTCTAGTCTCTTTCCCCTTGTATTAGCATTTAAACCTATCAGCACCAACAAGCAAATCCTGCTTCCTTAAATCAATTAGTCTTTGCATGTTGAGTGTAACTAATAGCCTTGCTGAATCCTAGATTAAATATGCTAGATACAAGCCGAGTATGAAGAAAGATAGTTAATATAATTAGGAGTGATAAATCCTTCAGAGCGAAAGCAAAAAAAAAAGAGGATGTGTGAGTTGGAGGGATGTGAAACACTGCATTTGGGAAAGATCATAGCCTGAGAGAAATGGAGGAGGTTAAGATGGGTTTGTTAAGAGGGTTAAAAGGCAAAGAAATAACAAAATATGAAAAAAATAATAATTTTAGGATGTGAGGCCAAGAGCCATCAAGTTGTTTTCTGCATTGCCTCAAGCTCTCCAGATGGCAAGGGCTCATCTTTACTTCACCCTCAGAGTTTTTGGCAGCAGCCACTGCTCTCTACTGTCTTCTAGTCTAGTTAAGAAGCTGCATGAATGCAGTGGAGACTCCACTCATAGCTCTCTGTTTCAGCACTCTGATCTCCGGCTCACGATTCTTTTTTTCATTCCAGATTTACAATCTGGTGTGGGGTTGCTGTTTCCTCTAGACTTCAACTAATGTCCACATCAACCTAACACGCAGCTTAGCGATAGAGATCAATTCATGTGTGAAATGTTCAACATCCTAGTTAAAGCATGAATAAAGTAGAATTTTTCCCTGACATTTCCTCCCACACAATTGAGTCAAGTGTGAAGCGATTTATTTGAAATTCAAAGCATGCGTCGTGTGTGCATACATGGTACGGTGCAGTGAAAGGTTTGTCCTCATATGTCTGCTGATCATTTCGAGTTTTTGACCCTGAATGTCTTCCCAAAGCTCATGTCACTACATCTTATTAAAATATAACTCCTGACTTTAATTAGGCCTCTTCAAAATGTTTGTTTATAAAGCCAAGATGTTCTTTTTCTGAAATGTTGTGTTAAAAGTTTGATTTCACCGACTTGGTTTTCCATCTCATCTTGATGTGTTCCTTTTTTGACATCTTTTGCTCCATCTTTTTAAGAGATTTCTTCATTCCAGTGGTCTGCATGTATTTTCAAAAGGTTCCTTTCTACACAGGACCAGGCTGGCTTTGATACTTTTTCATGATTAGCAAATGAAAGCTGCTTTTTGCATTTACCCAGGTTATGATTGTCTGACCTTAAAATTTGTTTTGGGGTCTGAAAGACTGAAAATTGTGGAAATAAAGTAGAACCAGAAGAAATCTGCACCAGTAGGCGACACAGAGACCATTTACCAGACGCAATTAAGAATACTTCACCGCATTTCCCATCGCGTCTCATTGAATTACCGTAGCATAGACATCGGTTTCATAACTTTCTTCTACACACAAAAACACCTTTCCTAAAATGCATTCAAAACCTTGAATGAGTGTAATACAAGCTCCACCTTATGCTGATAATACCTTGTTAAATTTTGGGATTTTGCCAAACACTGTTTGAGCTATTTAGCATGACAATTACAGCATTTGAACTCTGACTAATTAACTTCAATCTGTATGAATAACTCTTTGTAAGCTCTTTCACTGATTTGAGTCACTCTATTCTGTCATGCAAAAAAGGATTTATCTTAATCTCTAATTATCTAAATATCTACATCTTTATTTAATATTAGTGTTCTCATCTGTACTGTAAAGAAAATTGAGCCAATTCTACAAAAAAATAAAAAATTAGAAAAGCTGTCACATATATGTATTTTATGTTTACATGTCCATTAAGAAAATGCATTTCTTTACAAGTTTTTTGGAATTACTTTGGAAAATTGAAACTCAAACGGTCTTGTACTTTAAGTTTTAACAGAAACAAAACAGATTTTGGCTTTGAGCCCAGTAGAGCTACTTACTATATTCGAAACTTTTCAATTTATATGGAAGTGGACCAAAAACATGAGTGTGATAATGGACAGAGCTCCAAATGTACATAGAAACAAATTCAGTGGTATAATGCCGTTTTAAACTTTTAAATGTTTTAATTTGCACTTGGACTACACAGCTCAGAGACAGAAATGTGTCAGTATTTGGGATGAATCATAATTTTTCTGAAGATATTTGTTCCGGCCTTGTAGAAAAAGTTAAATTACAGCTTCGTGTTCAGCTAGATTTACACACCCGTCTGTGACGAGGTCTGTCTTCTTCAGAGCTAATAAAAGTCACCGGAGCTCTCGATCCTCGTGAGAGATGCTTTATTTTTTTCCTTCTGCCATCCATGACAAAAGCAGACCTCTAATTTACACCAAGCCACACAACACTGACTTTTATTAGAGAGGTAAATATAAATGTTGGTGGAAGCTAAACACACAGCTGCAGCTGATACCCTGAAACCAAAATAACATCCAAGTGACGTCGACTTTGAGTCTTAGATCACCTCCAAGTGTTCAATCAGCGCTTCTCAGCAGTGGCTTGGTTCTATTAGACTGCCTCCACCTTCAAATGAGACAACAAGAAATACAGACTGTGCCAGTTTCTACAACTTCACGGAACTCTTTAAAAAAACACCCACTCAGGTCCTTGGAGATTAATCTGCAAAATGTTAACCTATGCATATCATTAACGCGCATAGAGGGATGCACTGATGTGCTGAGTGCTCATTATTTGCTCCACAGCATTAAAACAAAGTAGCATCATCAATGTGCCATGAAAAACTATTTGCTTTTTTTGGTCGGACCTAGATGTTTCAGATCATCACTCAAATATGAGCACAGAAGTAAAAATAAAAAAAAGTTTTTAAAAGGAGGATTTAACTTATTAAGAGGGGGGGAGGCTATCCAAAGCAAACTGTGTGAAAAAGTAATTGCCCAAAGCAAATAACTCACTGTGCCACTCTTGGTGCCAAAAGCATTATCTGACGGCGAGTGCTTTAACAATTTTGCCCCACTTTTTTTTTTTATTTTTTAGAATTGCTTTACTTCAGCTATTTTGGTCATTTTTGGGAAACTTTGACCAGCTCATTCCAAAACCTTTATTTTACGTTTCTGCTAGAGAGTGGGATTCGTAGTTCCATCAATTTCTGGAAGTTGTCCTGAAGCAGCAAAGAAACCCTAGAACTTCTTACTGCCAGAATCAGGTTTGACTGTGGATGTCACAGTTGTAAAACACTTTATTGTAATCTTATACACCTTTTGGAAATTAAGCTTTCTTCTTTTTCTTGCTAGTCCAGATAGTATTTCCCATGTGTTTTAGGAAAGGTCAAGATATTCTTTGGAAAGAACAAAGACCTATCGTACATTTTCCATTCAGTAGTGGTTTTCCCACTGGAACCTTCTTATAGATGTGATTTTCCTTAATTTCTTTTTATTGACTCATTAACTTTGACCTGCTTCTGGTTCAGTTATGTTTAAAATGTATATCTTAGACGGGTTTCTGGACTTTTTGTGACCTCTTGGATGAATTATTGATGTGCTCTTGGAGTAATTTTGGTATGCCAGTCAGCTAAAAGTTGACCACCGTTCGCCAATGCTTTCTCCAATTGTTGATTATGGTGCTCACTGTGGTTCTCCGTAGTTCTTAGTGCATTAATCCCAATTGCCTTTGGAATTAATGTTGACGGATTTGATCTTCAGTTTCTTTGGATCAGTGTATGATGGGTTACTGTTCCAGATCTTTCATCTCGTCAGTCAAGATGCATTTGAGTTAGTCTTTGATTGGTTTGGACAGCTTTCCTCTTTCAATAAATTAAATAATCATTTCAACATTACTCCTGTTCCATAAATGCTAGACTAATGAGTGAACCTGAATATAAACTGCACTCACTAACTTTGAAAAGAAAAATGTACATATGAGCTTCACATGCAGGTATCCACTTTTTTTCTTCTTTTTTACTTTTAATAAAATGTGTACCGCTAACATACAAAAATGCATTTTCCAAACAGTGCTTTCAAAATGACTGTAGCCTACAAAGTCACTGATAGCTACCTTCATCTTCTAAAAATCGTCTTCAGTGTCAGAATTGAACAGCCTCACACACTTCCTCAGGCTCTTTCATTGTCACTTTTGTCTTGAGGCTAATTTGCTCTAGAGCTTGTGCCATCCTCTTTGTCCAGGCAAAAACCTGTAGATTAGTCACATCTTGGTGTACAAAGGGTGTGAAAAAAGTAGAAGCTTGTAATCCGGAAATAACAGTATTTAAAGATATTCTTAAACATTTAGAATATCTAAATGTAGGTATAAAAGCAAAACCTTTAACTTGTAAGTGGCCAAATCTTGTTCACAGAAAGGTAAATAGACTGACTGATCTTTTTTTCTCCTCCCAAAGGAAGGCCGGGCAATCTTCACGATGCATTTGTAGCGGCTCAGTGGGGCATCGGAGGAAGCACAGCAAGACATGGGAAGGACTCTGTGGCTAACTGGTGCATCACATTTTATGAGACGTCTGTTCTCCTCCCATGGGTTTTCCCCAACTGACTGTAGACATCAGCTGTCAGTCAGAAAGGCTGACAAACAGCCCACAGCCACACATGTTGAGCCGGGTAGTGCAACAGTAAACAGCGATTTGAATGGCTCGAGGCATTTTAAGGGGGGATTTGACAGGAAGAGTAAGCCATCTCTTTACAAAAACCAAAGGGCATTAACAGATTAACCTCGATATCTGGTATCTAACGCTTATTTATTGCGTCTCGTCCACGGTAACCGCCCACCGACCACGCTTCAGCTGCAAAGGTGAGGAGTTCTCCAAGCGACATCGTGAGGTCTACCCTCCCACTCGTACTCCAGTGCCTCCTCCATGGTCTCAGAAGAAAAGGCATCATTCCCCTTTATATTGGCCACCTTGACGGCTTTGAGATTAGCTTCAATAAATATGAGGACCGGCAGTTTAACTGCACGGCTCATTGGCATGGTGGATGATAGATATTACGTGCTGTGGGTTAAGGGAAAGAATGTCGAACGGACAAGGAGAAATGGCAAAGTCGAATGGATGATAATGAAAGAGCAGATGCTGGTCTTTGCAGGGATGGATAATAAACCTTTGTGAATGCCTGACAATTCCCAAAGTAAACTATTACTGGGAGAAGGTAAACAAAGCACTGTTTTAGTAATCTGCCTGTCGGTAAATCTGAATATTTCTAAAACATAATAAAAAGTTCGGGCCAAGGCTCTACTTTATTCTAACAACAAACTATGATAATTTTTTTGCTACTGCATTGGAGAGTTACTGTTTGCAGGATTAGATGATCATGCATTCACTAGAGAGGAATAGGGTGAATATATTTCAGCTAAACGAGCATTCAGTGAGGATGTGAGGCCCGAGAGTGGCTTCAGGAGGAACTCATTTGCACCAGAGCTGCCTGGGTTTTGCTGTTGACCAGGCCAGCTGTTTTCCTATAGGGGAAAAACAACATGACAATATGTGTCCTTTTCTATGTGCTGAATAAATAATGGGAGTGCCTGTTGAGGACAATGGCTTTGCAACTATTTCCCCAAATCTCAGGGTCAGAATTGTTTCATTTGTACATATTGTCAGCAATGCAGAATTAAAGTTTTTACTGACTTTTTTGACACTCGGTTTGTATTTTATTTTAAATTTTAGCTAAACGGCTTTCAAAAACATAACTCTTAGTTATGTTCCCATAACTAAGAGTCAACAAATATAAAGTTTATTACACCTAAACAGTTAATACACACTAATTTATTCAGTTTTATTGTTAAGACAGAATCTTCTCTGCATTAAAGTCATTTTATCTTCTAATCATCTCTTGGTATTTTTGGAAAATGAAAAATAAATATATAAGTACAATACAATACAATGGGGTTTTAAAAAGAAAATGAGAAATAATAAACAGCATAAAAATAGTGTATATTTCTTGATAAGAATTAGGTTAAGAAAACAAAATGGACATTGGGCAACAGCTTAGATCTGTGGTTAAAAATAAAAATAAAAAATAAATAAAAGCTTTGCGTCTGCTGGGTTGGTATTAGCATTAGTCCAAAATTAGTTTAGTTGAAACTGTGAAATTATTCAAGACGGAAACTGTTTGTCCAGAGGTTAATCATGAGGTTTTTCTGCTTATAGCCACTGAAAACGTGACATTTAAGAGCTTTGTGTTTGATATCTGCTTAGAGGTTGTTATTTTCAAAAGGCACTTTCATTCTGACAAACATTTACTGAAAGAGCTACAGACAGATATTATATATAGGCAGAATTAATATGAAACGCAAAACAGTGGAAGTCAGAAAACATAATGTCTACCAAGCGAAAATGTGAAATCAATCATGGTGGCTACTGATAAATGGTCAATTATCTTTCCTGACAATCCAAATATGTGAAGCTTTGGATAGATAATAGGCTCACAAAATGGAAACAATCATGACTTTTTTTAATAATAACCTGACTGGAAAGAATAAAAACTGTGTAAGTAATGTTTATCTTTCCCTACTGATACTATACTGTTTTACAAAATTTGTGGGTTCTTCTTCTGTAATTGTTGGTCCAGCTCATTTCTGTTAGTGGTTACATTGATTTTAGCACTAGGCTAAAATTAACTCAGTTAAGCAAATAAATTAGACAGATGAGCAATTGCTTAAAAGTTTGGAAAGGCTGGAAAGGAAGACGAGGCAAACTAGATGATTTTTAATAAGTGTTATTCAATTATTTAGTTTTCTTTGAGCCAAGAACAAGTAAAAACATGTTAATTAAAAAATAATTAATTCCAACTGGGCAGAGACTGTGCTAATGCTTAAACAATATCCAGAAATAAAGTAGAAGAATAACAATAACTTGTATAAGATCAGTATTTAATGGCTAAAATGATTTTGTTAAATAGGAAAATAACCGTTCTCACATTCAGTGCATACTGTTCAACGCTTTCCAGAAAGCACAGAGGAGAAGGTTATGGCAGAATATTACAGAAGTCACAAGACAGGGCCAGATGTGATTTTTGTTTTATATTCTATAAAAAAAAGAAAAAAGAGCATTTATGGTGACTACAGATGGAAGTCTGACGAAAGTAAAGCCTTCACAGCCTGCATTAGCTGCTGAGTTTGAAAGTCAGTGCTTTAATAAAGAGTGACAGCCAAAGAAATACAACACACAAGTCTTATTATGACACTGTACAAGCTGCCTTTGTGCCGAAACAAAAGAGATTTGCACCCCTTGATTCTTTTCCATTGTTCACATTAAATCTGTATGTGGAGACCAAAGAACACTTTAGTGACTATTATACTAATCAGTAATAGTTTCCACTTCCTTTTTAGTTATTACAGCTCTTAATCCATTTTTAATAATTACTTAGCGTCTGGGGTGTATTGATTAAGACAAAAAAGATTCTTATCTCTCTGAAGATTTCTTTGAAGTGTGCCTTATAGCAAGGTTAGCAAAACATAAGGTCCCATTCGCCCTCTGTTCCCTAAATTATTTTAAAGTATAATAAAATATAATGAGTCATGATCCATGACTCAATATAATGAATCGGGATCTATTCAAATTCTAAGTACGGTATCCAAAGTGAACACTATACCACTTACAGTGTCACCAAAAAGGACTCATTTACAGTTTTCACACATTTTGTTAAAATGGAAACAGCATTTTAAAAATTATTGCCTTTCCAAAAAACACATGTAAATTAACTTACAATTGTTACAACTGTTATAAATATAAAGACACTGAATCTGGTTCCCATTCTCAGGAGACAAAATGGTGGCCATTGTTAATATCAAATGTGCAGACGTGACCTGGTCGTCAGTCAAACTTCTCTCACGGGAAGCCAGAAGAGGATGGTGGTTAATTTTTAGACGTTTGCTGCGATAGATAAAATCAGCAACGCATATAAGTATCGGTTGACCGCCGATCTCCCAAAATTAAGGAAATCTGTGCCAATAAATCGGTCCAAACCTCTTTATCAATTGTGGCAGAAGAGCGCATACAGCGTCAACTGGATGGAGCAACCTGCTACGAACAAGTACGCTGAGAGAGGGTATGCCAGCTAAGCTACAACACTGGAGCGTCAACACACTGAACTCGGCTAGAACCAAACCAGACATTGACCAGTTAGAAAGACACTTATCAATGGAGACGGTGGTCACAAAGGCAGAGGTTTTTCTTCATGGAGATAGAAACACCCTTAAGAAACTCAATAAATATGCTGGGTCTTTATGAACATTCAACAGAGATGAATGAGATGACTGCGACTCGGGAACAGACTGAGAGTCTCCTTAAACAGCCAATCCACAGCCCAGACTTAAATCCAACTGAACATTTGCAGAAGGACTTAAATATGTTTGTATTTGAATGCTGCCAGTTCATCCTGCCTGAGACTGAAATGATCTACAGAGAAGAATGAGAGAAAATAAACCGCAAAACAGATGTGCCAAGATTGCAGAGACACACTCATGGATATTCATGGCTGTCGTTGCTACAAAGTTGCTTTAATGAGTGCAAACATTTCACAAAATTCTTTTTTGACCTTTAATATAGGTACAAATCTTTGTGGAAAAAAACAGGTATTAAAACAGGCATGATTCTGCTGTTTTGTTGCCATACCAACAGGATTTTTAAACTGGCTGTGTATTAAAGTGAATCTTTGCTAAAAGTCACGCATCAACCCATGTGCAACAACTGAACCTAAGCCCATATAAAAGAGTACATTTAGATTGCCATATCACTCATACTGTATATGAATGGCTTGCACTGCGTTTTGTCTCTTGCCGCTCCTGCTGTGAAGTGTTGCAAATTCTTTTCACTCAATGCAACAATCTGAAATGACCTTAATGTCGACAACAAGGACACGAGCGATGGATTACTTGTCAATTTGACTGCATAACAGAATCGTGGCGTTGGAAGATGAATTACCCTGCAAACCAGGCAAGACAAGTTGGCGTGTGTGTTCATTTAAACCCGATTTATGTATTTAACGGCTTACGACGGGGCGTGCGTGACAGAGTGCCGCCGGGTGCCTAATTCAGATGTATTACAGCCAACGGCGAGCACCTCTGACTGACAGGCAAAACATAACGCTTGGAAACAATTATTCACATGCAGGACTCTGCATTAGGTGACCGCTCAGCTTAATGACAAATGTTTTGCTTCTGAGCTCAAATTAATTCCTTCCATCAGCATCTATGAGTGTCTACTTGGAGGGGAAGTAAGCAACACTGGGCTTTTTCTTTTTTTCCTTTGATAAGTGCCCTCTGTCTTATCATTGTCATGAGCAATGCTGCCACCTTTGCTGATTTAATCAGAGCCTGTCAATGTGTCCGCACCGCTCGAAGCTTTGTGTTCATCTTTAAGTGCTGCAGAGCGTCCGCACAATAGGAAGGCTACTCTTGATCAATACGTCAACAGAGATGACAGGCTTGTTAGTAAAAAACGTCCCCTAGCGTTTGGCTTACAGATTTTCTTATCTCTGTGGTCTTGCCTTGCAAGAGTATTAATACACCTTCGACTTTTTAAATAACCTTCTGTGTATTTTGGGGGATTTTAAAGTGATCGATCAGTACAACGTGGGGCATAGTTGTGACATTTCTAGGCCTGCTTTTGATGCAACGTTAGTGGTGAATACTAACATTGCACAACATTCCCTCTGTCAAACATGGCAGAGGAAGCTGCTCGATTAGATGATGGATCATCCTACCACAGCTGCTACTAACCTACCAATATGTGGGTGTTCACCTGACCAGACAAGACCGACATTAATCAGAAAAGACTTAGACGTCTGTGTTGAGAGAATCTGTTGACAAGTATTGAGTTTGCACTCTAAATAATTTAGCCTTTGTGGAACAGTTGCAATCAAAACCAGTTGTTAATGAAAGTTAAAGGAGTCATGTTTAAAGTTTGCCACAAGTGATGTAGGTGGACACAGAGCACATATGAAGGAAGTGTTTGGTCTTATGCTAAATGCTATCAAAGCTAAAACTGAAATCAGCCTAAACAAAATAATAGCATAAAAGCATCTTTAAGTGATCCAGTAGTCCAGTCTGCAGAAGACGTGAGGAAAGCAGCAAAAATATAGTTCAAACACACCCGGTTTGAACATCTAAAGGCAGAATTAAAGTCAGATTTATGTTTTCCTGCAATATTTTCTTTAGAAAAATGACTCCAATCAAGCAAGAATATTTTGTTGCAAAATTATTTGTTTTCCATAGATTTTTTAGTACTACAGAAAATGTCCCCTTTATGTTAAATTAGATATTTTTTATTTTTAAATCTAAAAACATCCATACAATGATAGTACTTTAAAACTGTAAATAAATGTGATATTAAGGATAATAAAATTTATATACCTTTTTAGTCTTTTGTGGCTCTAGATGAATTGTGCTTAGATGAGCAAGAGGACAAAGACGGGTCTTTCCGATGTAATGTTTGCCATTTTCTGGTGTTGAGGAAAAATATTATTTTAGTGTTTCATGCAGTTCATTCTATTATATTAAAAGGTATATTGAATATTCTCACCAGGATAACTATGTGTAAATGACTTAAGTGAACTCTCTTTGAACTGCTTCTGATATCAGGGCGAGGAACAGGAGGTTATAAAACTGGCATTTATGTGAGCCAGTATAACTTCACTCTGGGAAAAGGAAGAATGTTGGTTTCACGCAGCAATTAAAAGTCTTTTAGAAAATCACATCTGGGATGGTGTTAAACTGAATATAACATAGAATGTTTAC